>CAUYQG010113776.1:0-11124 GCA_963574415.1 Tarsius wallacei
CTCAGAAGAAACCCTACAGGACAGAAGAGAGCAGGGTCCCATTTCAATCTCCTCAAACAGAATAACTGTCAACCAAAGATTTTGTATCCCACAAAACTAAGTTTCATAAGTGAAGGAGAAATAAAGTTCTTCACAGATGAGCAAACACTGAGGAATTTGTCTTCACTAGGCCAACTCACCAAGAAATATTCAAAGGAATTCTAAATGCTGAAATAAAAGGTCAAAATACACAAGTAGAAAAACACTGGAAATCATAAAGCTTGCAAGCTTTATGAAGCACCAACACAAAAGAAAAAGTAAATAAGACAACAAGATAACAACAAGAATGATGACTAGAATAGCACCTTACATATCAGTATTAATTCTGATAGACTGGCAGAATGGATTTTTTTAAAAAACACAACCTAAATATCTGCTGGCTTTAAAAGACCCATTTACTTCACAAAGACTCCTATAGACTCAAGGTAAAGGGGTGGGGGGAAATATTCCATGTAAATGGAAACCAAAATTGAGCTAGAGTGGCCACTCATATCAGACAAAACAGACTGCAAGTCAACAACAGTAAAAAAAAAAAAAAAAAAAAAGATGGCTACTATATCATAATAAAGGGATCAATCCGATAAGAAGACATAATAATTATATATATATGTACATATATATATATGCACCTCACACCAGAGCCCCCAGCTTTATAAAACAAATTCTACTACACCTAAAAAAAGAGATAGACAGCAACACTCTATTGACAACAATAGACAGATCATCAAGACAGAAAGTTAACAAAGAAACATTGGAGTTAAACAGGATTCTAGAGGAAATTGAACTAATAGATATCTACAGAACATTCTATCCCAAAACTACAGAATACACTGTTTTCTCATCAGCACATGGCATATTCCCAAGACGGACTGTGTGATAGGCCACAAATCAAGTGTCAATAAATTCAAAAAATCAAAATCATATTAAGCGTGTCTCAGACCACAGTGGAATAAAACTAGAAATTAACTCCAAGAAGAACTCATGAAGCCAAACAAAGACATGGAAGTTAGATAATATGCTCCTGAATGATCCTTGGGTCAACAATAAAATAAAAATGGAAATCTAAAAATTCCTTGAAACAAATGACAACAATGAAACAAGTTTTCAAAACCTCTGAGACCCAGCCAAAGCTGTGCTCAGAGGAAAATTTATAGTACTTAAGGCCTACATTACTAAGACTGAAAAACCACATATCAGCAACCTAACATCACACTTCAAGGAACTAGAAAAACACAAACAAACCAATCCCAAAGTTCCAGAAGAAAAGACATAGCAAAGATATTAAATTGAAAAGAAAAATCAATGAAACACAAATTTGGTCTTTGAAATGATAAAATTTGATAGACCACTAGGGAGATTAATTAAGAAATGAAGAAAGAAGACTGAAATTAGTTCAAACAGAAATGAACAAAAAGGAGACATTACAACTGATATGATGGAAATTCAAAAGATCATCCAAGACTACTATGAACATCTCTATGGAAACAAACTAGACATTTTCTAAAGGAAATTGATAAATTCTTGGAAACATACAACTCCCCAAACCATGAATCAGGAAGAAATAGAAACCCTGAACTGACAAATAACAAGTAGCGAGATTGAAGCAGTAATTAGAATTCTCTCAGCAAAAAAATGTTCAGGACCTGATGGTCTCATAGCTGAATTCTACCAGGCCTTCAAAGAAGAACTAGTACCAATTTTATTGAAGCTGTACCACAAGATTGAAGAGGAGGAAATCCTCCCTAATTCGTTCCACAAAGCCAGTATAACTCTGATACCAAAGTCAGGAACAGATACAATGAAAAAAGAAAACTACAGACCAATATCCCTTATGAACATAGACACAAAAATATTAGTAAACTGAATTCAACAACACATTAAAAAAAAATACACTACAACCAAGTGGACTTTATCCCAGGAACGCAAGGGTGGTTCAACATACACAAGTCAATAAACGTGACCCACTATATAAACAGAATTTAAAACAAAAATCATGTGATTATTTCAATAGATGCAGAAAATAATTTGATAATATCTAGCATCCCTTCATGATAAAAAAAAAAAAACAGCAAACTAGGCACAGAGGGAATATTCTTCAAAATAATAAAAACTGTATATGACAAACCCACAGCCAATGTCATCCTGGAATAAAGAAAAGTTGAGCACATTCATTCTCAAAACTGGAACTAGGCAAGATGCCCACTTTTACCACTACTATTTAACATGTACTAGAAGTTCTAGACAGAGCAATCAGGCAAGAAATAGATATAAAGTGTATCCAAATTGGGAAAAAGAAATCAAGCTATCTCTGTATGCTAATGATATCATCTTATACCTAGAGAACGCTAAAGGCTCAAAACACATATGGGCTTAATAAATGAATTCAGTAAAGTTTCAGGATACAAAATCAACACACACAAATCAGTAGCACTGTTTATACACCAACAGCAATCAAGCTGAGAACTCAATTCCATTTACAATAGCAGCAAAAATGCTAAAATACCTAAGAATATATTTAACCAAGGAGGTGAAAGACCTCTACAAGGAGTGCAAAACTCTGATGAAAGAAATTTCAGAGGACACAAATGGAGAAACAGCTCTTGCTCATGGATTGGAATAATCAACATTATTAAAATGACAATATTACCCAAAGTAACCTACAGATTCAATGCAATCTTTATCAAACTACCAACATCATTTTTCACAGAATTAGAAAAACAGTCCTAAAGCTCATATGGAACCTAAAAAGAGCCAGAATAGCAAAAGCAAACCTAAGCAAAAAGAACAAAACTGAAAACATCATATTACCCAGCTCCAAATTATACTACAAGGCTATAGTAACCAAAACAGCATGGTACAGGAACAAGAGCAGACACATGGACAAATGTAACAGAACAGAGAATCCAAAAATAAAACCAAATAGCCATAACCAACTGATCTTTGCCAAAGTAGACAAAAACATACCTTGGTGAAAGGTCAAATGGTGCTGGAGAATTTGGATAGCTACATTCAACAAATGGTGCTGGGAAAACTGGATAGTTACGTGCAGAAAAATGAAACTTTGGATAGCTACAAGCAGAAAAGTGAAACTCTATCCCTATCTCTCCCCATATACAAAAATTAACTCAAGATGGATTAAAGACTTAAGTGTCAGATTTGAAACCATAAAAATTCTGTATTCATATATATTCATTATTGCAACTAACAGATACAGTATGTGATGGTTTACAGGATGGCTTCTCTAGTTGAAATCCACCTCAATTATAGTTCATCAATAGCTCTGATGCCCTCCACATCTCAGTAATCATACTGCATGAAATGGAACTGACATTAAAAATAACTTCCATGAAAAGTTGTAAGAGTTAAATGAGTAATCATGTAAAGTACTTAGCACGGTTTCTGGTGGAGTAAATGTTCAATAACTTTTTAGTATTATTGTAACTATCAGAATTCTGAGAAGGAACACTTCTGCCTGTAGGATTTATTCTCTTTTTGTAGAAATCCTGTGCTTTTCCAAAGATGGAGAGAAAGGAGCAAAAAGTCCAAGTGGTAATTTTTTTCTCAGGAGGTTGATCTGCTTACTCATTAAAGGTTTGTTTGCTTCAAGTTAAACATAGCCAAATCCTGTACTTATGAACATCACAGAAGTTTTTTATGTACCCTCACTGGAGCCTGAGTGAGTAACCATTAATCTCAGTGGACTGATTTGACCTATTTTGGGTGTGGGGCGGAGGTCCAGAATGACTTGGAACAAAAGTGCTATTTTATATTTCCATGTTAATGCCTATGATAGGCTGAAATGTATCACTCCATAATTCATATGTCTAATACCAGTAACCTCAGAATGTAGCTGTATTTGGAGATAGGATCTTTTAAGAGGTAATAACATTGAAATGAAGCTAGTAGCATGGGCCCCAATTCACTCTGGTTTATGTCCTTATAAGAAGAGAAGATTAGGGCACTCAGAGAGACACTAGAGTTGCACATGCACAGAGAAAAGACTGTGTGAAGAGGCAGCAAGAGGGTAGCCATCTAAGAGGGTGGCCATCTAAGAGGGTAGCCATCTAAAAGCCAACACGGATGACCTCAGAATAAACCAATCCTAATGGCACCTTAATTTTAAACTTCTAGCCTCCACACTATGAAAAAAAAGTTTCTATTGTTTAAGCACCTGGTCTGTGGGATTTTGTTATGACAGCTTTACCTGGCAAACTAAGACAATGTCTTACACTGAATATGCAAGACACTTATATCTTTTGTGTTCTACTCTCCCTCCACCCTAACCTCAAAAGTGCCCAAAACACCAGCTCCTCTCAATTGCACTTTGATATCTGGACAAAGGGAACAGGAATGGTCATTTACGATCCACTACCTGCTTAGCACTATATAGTTTTAGGGTCATAATTTCATCAGCAAAATATATGGGGATAATCTTTTATTCTGGTAACACGTGTCAGTTGTATGGATGTCATTTTTGAACAGGCAAGCGTGTTTGTGGCTTAAGTTGATATATTACAAGATTTTGGCTCTCATATTTTTATCACAAGAAGATATATAACTTCATGACTCCTTTTTTATGTTTAGCCATATTTCAAATGATTAAATTGAAGAAGTTGCAATGATTAACAAGAGATGTCAAAATAAGTAATAGATTCTGATCAATCACTCATATGCAAGAATAAGATAATTTACTCACATTAGTACTAAAGAGAAAATTGTAAGCTAGTAAAAAAAGAAAAAAAAAACCTGAATGGATTGGAATGGGGGAAAGTAGACAGAGTTAGCAAAGACAGAAATAATGTATGAACTAGAACTTACTAGACTAACTGAAAATACAGGCAGAGAAATTGGGTAGATATTTGGAGAAAGAGGGAAAACTAAAAATGGCTATAAGCTTAAAAAGAGATGCCCTTTCTACTGTACAATCCCCAAACTTGTAGATATTTTTGGTATGGGGAATTTAAAAAGAATGACCTTCTGTTATTTTCTGTTGTGAGTAAAAATTTCAAATCATATCTATCAATATAAAATTTTTTTAAATCAAATAAAAATCTCAGTTAAAAAATGAAGCTTTATTATTTATTTCTTGAGCTGCTATATGAGAAATGTTATGTACAATACTTGAGGCCCATTGTGCATGCAAATCTCTGATGCTTCAGAGTCATCAGACAAGAGAGGTGGCTACTTGAGATTGAATCTAGTTTTTGTCAATATTACCAGTGAGGAAAGGATTGTATAGTATCAGAAAATTAAGTTAACAAATGTAGTCAAAAGTACACTGAACTAGCTGATCATCTGGAAAATCACTGAAGTTTGCCACATTGCCACTTTTTATCTGTAAAATGAAACAGTTGGCCTTTCTCCCAAAATGTTGATTGAAGGAACATTGTGGACTGTTGGTTCATGACAATTTTACTGATCTGTGGTCAAATTAAAAATAAAGGAAAACAGTGTAATGAGTTTCTTATAGAGCTGAATTTATGCAGGTTTTAAATTCTGAGATTATGTCTGTTCTATTTTAATAGGTTAGAGTGTCTTGTCTCTTATGAAATGATAATAAAGGCACATGGTAGCTTATTTATTAATATGCCTACCTGAAAAAGTTAAGGGTATTAGTTAATAATTATGAATTAATGGGTATGGAGTTTTAGTTTTGCGAGAAAAAGGAGTCCTGGAGATTGGTTCCACAGCAATGTGAATGCACTTAACCCTATTGAACTATACAGCTAAAATGGTTAAGATGCTAAATTTTGTGTTATATGTATTTTACCACAATTTTTAAAAATTATATTAACCTAAGTGAAAAAACCAGATGCAAAAGATCACATATTGTATAATTTCATTTATATGATATCCAGGAAAACAAATCTATAGAGTCAGAAAGTCAATTAGGAGTTGCCAAGAGCAAGGACGTGGGCATGAGGAATATCTGATAACAGGCATGGGGAATTTGGGGGAAGTCAGAGAAACGTTCCAAAGCAGGATTCTGTCAATAGCTACACAAGTCCATAATTTTATTAAAAGTAATTTAATTGTACACTCAAAACAGGTGGATTTCATGGCATTTAAATTATGCCTCAGTAAATCTGTTTGAAAATAAAAATTATATCATGGGGAAAAAATCTAAATTATATTTTTAATTATATAAACTAGATTATATGATTCCCAAGATTTCACCTATTTCTAAAGTTCCATTATTTTGTGATTTGAAGTGATATCGTAGAAAATATATGGACTGGACAAGGTTGAGCCATCTGATAGCATGCAAGCACCTTAAGATTTTGAGGAGTTCAAATAACAGAAATTGTGGAGAGCCCAGGAACTAAGCACAGACTTGATGCTTTGACATTCTCATAGACTAATACACTAGAGAAACAGGAAAAGCAACTTGGGCTTGTCAAAGAACCATTCTACTAAAAATACTAGTGAATAAATGTACAATTTTCTCAGTTCTAAGAGTAAGTGCACTTGTATATGCAGGACTGTATATGTGTGATGGCTCCTGGTACTGAACGTTCCTGACACGCATTGCTATCGTGGCCATCTTAAGCATAAAAACAAGTCCCTAGTTTCATAATGAGAATTATTTTATAAGAATGCCAAAAGGAAAATAAAGAAATTTGATTAACTATAGAATTTTGCTGCCAGTTAGGGTATAGAAAGTTACAAAAGATTGTCAGACATACCCTAACAAAACAAAAATGAAACACCAAACCAGATAAGCTACAAAATCAAAATCATAGTTTTTCCAAACAGATCAGAGAGCTGAAGATTCAGGGAAACCTATGTGGTTTAAAATCCAGGAAGTAGGCCAGGCTCGGTGGCTCAGTCGGTAATCTCAGCACTTTGAGGCCAAGACGAGAGGATTACCTGAGCCCGCAGGTTCGAGATCAGTCTGGGCAACTTGGTGAAATCTCGTCTCTACAATAAATCACAAAAAAAATACTAGCCGGGTGTGGTGGTGTGCGTCTGTAGTTCCAGTTACTTGGAAGGCTAAGGCGGAAGGATTGCCTAAGCCCAGCAGATCGAGGCTGCAGTGGCCATGAGTGTGCAACTGCACTCCAGCCTGGGCAACAAGAGTGAGACTCCAATACAAAAAAAATAAAAAATAAATTAAATTAAATCCAGGAAATGAAAAACCTTTCATAAGCAGGAAAAGGCCCATGGCTATTTTTGTCCCTAGTACAGTAGAAGGAGGAGAAAGAATCTATCATAGATTAAGAATAAGAAGAATCACCTAAAATTTTAATAAACATTTAGCAGCTAATTGTAAACTGGCATTATATATTATAATTTCAAGAAGCCCAAACCTCAGAGTAAATCTACGTTTACTCCTCATTTTTTTACTGTGTATCTTTACCTGACTGTAGGAACAGAAAAGACAGCTAAGAAAATCAATCTACCGTATTCTATGTGGGACTGGAAAGCTAAGTAAGACACTCCCACATGGATTTCCAGCAGAATAAAGTTTTTGGAGGTAGAGAAAGCATGGTACAATATGGAGATCAGATCAAAATCCCTAGCTGTGTAGAAAACTGGCATCCAGGCTCTAAACTAGAGAGTCTTACTACAGCTTGGAAAATTGACTATTTGGATGTAAAGCATGAGGATAATTCTGGAATTTCATGAGAGCTCAAACCCAAAACCTGTAAGAAGGAAGTCTGCTCCTACTGTCAAAAAATTAAAAATCAGTAATGAGCTAAATTGAACTAAAATTACAAGAAAAACTAGACTCAGATTAACAGTATAGCAGATTGATTCAGCACCTCAATAGCAGCCTGATTCAAGAAGGACCATGATTTTTATGGAGGTAAATATTATTTACTTCAGTATCTACTATTCTATCATATAAAATAAAAATTTATAGGACACACAAAGAAATGTGGCCTGTGACCAACAAAGAAAACAGTCAATAGAAGCAGAATCAGAGGTGATGATATTGTCAGACCAGTATTTTAAAATGACTATAATAACAATATTAAAGGATCTAGTGGAAAGGGAGCAAAAGAAATGTGAAGAAAGGAATAGTTTAGGAAAACTAGAGTTTTATGAAACTATAAAAAATATGATAATCAAATTGAAAGATCAGAAAGAAAAATACAAGAAAAGAATTCATTAGATAAGCTTCACAATGAACTAGACTCCACAGAGAAAAGAATGAATAAACTTGAAGATAGGTCAATAGAAAACATATAAGCTGAAATGCAAAGGGGGAGAAGTAGTGAGAAAGAAACAAAGCACCCAAGATCATTGGGATAATACCAGACAATCTAGCATATGTATAATTAGAGTTTCAAAGTGAGGAGAGAGAGAAAGGGGAAGAAAAAGTATTTGAAAAGATAGTGGCTAATAATTTTTTAAATTTATTAAAGACATTATCCCAAATACTCAAGAAGTTGAGTGAATCACCAATGGTGTTATAACGGCTAGGCATTACCATGGAACAAAATAAACTATGGCCCTTATCTCACTATTCCACAAAAAAAAATTCAAGATATACCATAGAACTAAATGTGAAATCTAGAACCATAAGCTCTTAGAAGAAAACATAATGATATACAGGAAGTCCCCGACATACAAACATTCAAGTTGCAAGATTTCAAAGATGTGAACATGCATTTACTTGTCTAGTCACGGAAGTTAGTTCACATGTCTGGCATACATTGTCATGTGTGTGCATCCTCTACAAGTGGTTGTGCTTTTGTGTACTTTACTGTATAGTACTGTGTAGAGTATAGTAGTACAGTATCTTTATTTCAAGCCCAGGATGTCCAGAAACAAGTATAAAAGCAGCAGTGATGTAGTAGGTACTATATAGCCAACTGTGTTAATTGGATACCTAGGTTAACTTTGTTGGACTTATGAACAAATTGGACTTATGAACACACTCTTGGACTGGAGCTCGCTCATATGTAGGGAACTTACTCTATCTTCTCTATTGTGAGGTAGACAAAGATTTCTTAGACAAGACACAAAAGTACTAACCACAAAGAAAAGAAAATGTTAAATTTGACCTCACTGAAGTTAAATTTTCCTCATCAAAGACACCATGAAGAAAATAAATAGGTGAGTCACAGACTGGGAAAACACATCCAAGTGTCTATCTGACAAAGGACTTGTATCCGTATACACAATGAACTACAAATCAACAACAACAACAAAATGAAGTTTTAACAAATGGACAATTCACCACAGAAGATATATGGTTAAACGAAAGTTCTCTATTAGTTAACAGGGAAATGGCAACTAAACAAAACCATTTCATACTCATCAAAATAGTTTAAAATTTTTTTAAAACAAAACCTGACATTACCAAATACTGACAACAACGTGGAACAATGGAACTCATACCCTGCTGGCAGAAATTTTAAATGGTACAGCCACTTTGAAGAACTGTTTGACAGTTTTTAAAGTTAAGTATGCATTTACCCTATGACCCAACAATTTTAATCCTAGATATTTACTCAAGAAAAATGAAAATACATATTCCCAAAAGGATTTGGACAAGAACGTTCATAACAGTCATTCATAATAGCACAAAACTGGAAATAGCCCAGGTATCCATCAATAGGAGGATGAATACCACAAATTGTGGTACATTCATGCAATGAAATACTACTCAGTAATAAAAAGAAGCAAACTATGTATTCATCAAAAATATGGAGGAATCTCAGAAACATTATGTTAGCTTAAAGGAGACAAATACAGTGAACATACATACTGAATACTTATGACTTCCAAGCAAAGCTGAAATTGACCCTAAGTGAAAGAAGTCAGAAAATGGTGTTCTCTGGGGCACAGGGTCAGGAAATATTGCTGCTTGAAGCCTATGCCCCCACCTCCTAGACTAAGTCCTGAACCCTGGTCCATGTGGCCCCAAGCCCACTTCCAGAGATTATGCAAGTCTCATGGTTATATTCTTCCCCCTTAAAGTCAGCCACACTGCTGGCATGAACATCCCTGCACCAAGGAGGGCCAAGGAGAAGCTGTTAGCAAGCAAGCATGTGCAGGAAGCTTGGACATGTGGCAATAAACTCTCCAGTAGTGGCCCCAGAGCAATGGGTAGACGGGGCCACTTTCCCTTGCAGCTCCACACCCCTACTTCAAGAAGTCTGAGGATTCAAAATTCAAACATGGACTTCTAGGTTGTTTTAAAGATAAGCTTGTCAAAATTGGAGGAGAAAAATGTTTTATTTAAGAGTGCATAAGGTTAGCTTGATTTGTGACCTGTAAAAAGTTACAAGCCTTTGTAGGAAAGAAAAAGTAATACCTTTTCTTACCCATCACAGAGTTCATGACTGAGACCCCTATAATACAGACAGATTAATAAGAAAAAAGCATACAAATGTATTTCATGTGTTTTATTTGACATGAGAGACTTCAGAAATAAAGAAACAGGGAAAGCTGTATGTTTTTATCCTTAGGTCTGATGAAGAGTGCATAGTCATGTAGAAGTCAAAGAGGGATATTAGCTCACGGTGTAGAAGTGAGGAGGAAATTAGCAAAGGCTGTTTGTTCAGAGTTTCTTGGTGTCTCTGTGTGACACTCCTTTCCTTTGGATACAGAGTGGAATTCCTTTAGAATTAGGGTCATATCTACTTTCAGGGGAAGGTCAGAGAATTTTTTAATAGCTAGCTGCAAGGGAGAAAGGTGAGGGGAAAGTAAGACCGACCTTCCTCTACTGCTGTTTCCTCAAATTCCAAAGTGTCATATTTTGGGGTGGCATGTTCTGTGCCCTGTCACCTCCATTCATATTTTTGCCCCAGCCCCTACAAATATCAGGAGCAGTCTCATGCAAAGAACACGAAGGACCACTTCAACATAGTTAGTACTGGAAGTCCTAGCCAGAGCAATCAGGCAAAAGAAAGGAATAAAGGGCATCCAAATTGGAAAAGAAGAAATCAAACTATTTACATATGTCAATGATATGATCTTATACCTAGAAAATCCTAAAGACTCCTCCAAAAGACATCTAGACTTGATAAATAAATTTAATAATGTCTCAGGATACAAAATCAACACAAACCAAACAGTAGCACTGCTATACACCAACAGTGACCAAGCTGAGAAAATCAAATCAAGAAC
>CAUYQG010113780.1:0-22586 GCA_963574415.1 Tarsius wallacei
TCTCTACAATAAATCAAAAAAAAAAAATCAGCCGGGCGTGGTAGCGCGCGCCTGTGGTTCCAGCTACTTGGAAGGCTGAGGCGGAAGGATCGCCGGAGCCCAGCAGGTCGAGGCTGCGGTGGCCGGGAGCGGCCACTGCACTCCAGTCTGGGCGACAGGGTGAGACTCCAACTCAAAAAAAAAATTAAAAAAAAGATGTTGTCTCTCTCTGGTACAACTTTTACTTTTATGGTTTCCTTTGCAATTTAATGTTACACACAGACCCATTTTACAAAAACAGTAACAAATACAATAACAAAACAGTAATGATGATGATGATGATGATGGCATGTGTATTTTAAGTCCCTGGACTTGTATTAAATCAGTCGACCCATTGTGTGGATTCAGCCTCTGTCTTATTATTATTATTTAGCTTCTACTGTTCTTTATTTTCCTTCAACTATATTGTTAAGTCGTCCCTCAGTTCATATCTCGATTATCTTTCCATCACAGTGAATCCTATATATTCTAAAACCAAAATCTAAGATTAAGAGCTGGTTGAGTTAATGTCATCATGATCTATGGAGATGATCTAAGTAGAATTTTAGACAAGTATCAGATTCAGCTTCCATTTCTTATTTTGCTTATTTTTTGCCTCCCTTTCCATGCAAACATTGTTGCGTAGAATGCAAAAAGACCTGGTTTGGGGTCATTTGAACTACTGATTTCTACAGAAGATTATTCAAAACAGACTGCAGCCATCAAGAACAAAATCGTGTCCTTTGCAGAGCGTGAATGCAGTTGGAGACCGTCATTCTAAGGTGACTGTCACAGTAAACAAAACCCTGAATGCTGCATATTCGCACTCACAAGCAGGCCCTAAACGTTGGACACAAGAGCCCACAGGTGGGAACGACACACGATGGCCTCTGATGAAGGAGGGAGGGAGAGAGGGGGTGATGAAGGGCACAGAACCACCCACTGGGCACCATGTCCACTACCAGGCGAAGAGCCTGCCGGAGCCCCAAACCTCACACGCACACAATTTACTTAGGTAAAGCAAATCCTCACATGTAACCCACAACTCTAAAAGAAAAATAAAATAAAGATCTTCCAAAAAATGAAAATTTTTAAAGAGAACGTGAAAACACTGAGTTTTTATTTTGGATGTGAAACTTTTCTCAAGAAACTACCATTTACTGAAAAAATTAAACCACTAATATAACATAAAATAAAAAAATAGACTAAAGCCATCCTTTATCTTTGAATATATTCACCGGTTGCGTAAAAGTGAAAAAAACAACGAGACAAACATTTCTTAGCTTGTTCTTTAAGATGACTTCACAATCTGAATCCTTTGGAGCTTGACTGCTTCTTTCGTCAAGGGCTGATTACGCATGGCGGTGAGCCCCAACTCACCCCTAGGTCCATGCTGTTTTCTTACACTGATACTCTGTGCAGCTGTGTCCCTTCTATGATTTCCACTTCTTTCAAGACTCCAAATATTTCCATGCCCTGCTCAAATTCAATGATTTCCCCAAGTCTTATGAGATCTTCACATTCATAATTAACTTCTCTCATCCATGCTTTCTAGCTAGATGTTTTAATTTTCCTATTGAACTTATCAGTGGCTTCATAAGTGCTTAATGAGTCTATGACTATCATGACCAGAGCCAGAAAAACTGTCTATCCACCACTTGCTGGTTTCCCTGAATGTCATGAGATGGCTATGTCCACACATTTTACAAACTGTACACTAGTAAAAAAATTATTATTAGAATTATTATTCTAATTCTATATAACAGCAGTGTTCTCTACTCTTTTGAAACTGGTTCTGTGTCTAAAAGTGTTCTTTTTTTTTTTTTGAGTCAGAGTCTCACTCTGTCGCCCAGGCTGGAATGCAGTGGCACGCTCATGGCCACCTCAGCCTCGACCTGCTGGTCTCAGACAATCCTTCCACCTCAGACTTCTGAGAAGCTGGAACCACAGGCATAGGCCACTACCCTCAGCTATTTTTTTTATTTTTTATTGTAGAGACAAGGTCTCACCATATTGCCCAGGCTGGTCTCGAACCCATGAGCAATGCTCTCGCCTCGGCCCCCCAAAGTTCTGGGATGACAGGTATGAGCCACCACACATGGCAAAAGTGAATTCTTTCAATAGTCCAGGGATTTCTACAGGGGATTTGAGTGCTGACCATGAAGGCCAAACCACCTACAAGCTGGACAATCAGTCAGTTTGGAGTAGCTGCCACATTCTGGCAAATGTGTAGAGAATTGGTCAGCAAGCATTAGTGTAATTCTGAATAATATGCAGTCCTTTCCAAAACACATATTTTTAGATCAATGAGCAATATTTATCCAGAGGTCTGTTGGTTGGGAGACCGAAGCAGTAATCTGATTTTTGTTGAGTGTCCTCGGGAACTTTGCTGCAAATGATCTGGGAGTCCCATTTTGCCAGACATTCTCTTATCCACAGAATGTTTGCAAGTGTTTAAAAAAATTATTATTATTATCATCATTATTAGAGACAGGGTCTCACTCTCTTGCCCAGGCTGGAATGCAGTGGTACAATCAGAGCTCACTGCAACCTCAAACTCCTGAACTCAAACAATTCACCTTGCATTGGCCCCCTGAGTAGCTAAGGCTACAGGTGTGTACTACCAATCAAGTTAATTTTTAAACTTTTTGTAGAGATGTAATTTCTCTATGTTGCCTAAGCTGGCCTTGAACTCCTGGTCTCAAGCAATCCTCCCACCTTGGCCTCTAAAAGTGCAGGGATTATATACATGAGTTCTACACCTGACTGTAAATATTTCTAAATAAAGATTTATAAACCACATAGATTATCGCATAGGAACAACAAGCAGTAAAACAAAATTCTTGTGAAATTGTCCACAGGAGACATTTCCAAAAATGGCAGATGATTTTCCATTTTCAAGTTCAAAATCAGAACTAGAATCACAGACCAGCCCCCAAACAAATGATGGTTTGCTTTGTCAAAGCTAAAACAAAATAATCTCCCTATATCGTTTTAATAATAAGCCCTAAAGTCTCACTTATGAAAAGTGGAAGGAACTCTTATAATAAGAAATGATTATAGGCACAACTGATACAAGGAAATGAATTCGAGTGTCTTTTTTTTTTTTTTTTCCTTTTTTTTCTTTTCCCCTTATGCGACACTATTGAATAACCATCTGGACCCGATAGTTTATTTCCTGAATGGTCTTCAGAAAGACTTCACATTTCCTCTCCATAAATAAAATTATCAAAGGATTTTGCTTATTAGTGAAAATTTTTGCTAATTGCAGTCTTCAAAGTCTAAATTAGGTCTGATTTGGTTACCCTGAGACATACAATATTAGAATATATTGTATTAATCCTTAAATACCTTCTTAATTACTTCTGCCTTTTTAGTACATTGTGTATGTTTTTTCCTCTAAATGGATCCAATTAAGTTTTGATTGGCCTTTTTTCCCACTGAAATTATAAACTCTTATCTTCTTTGCTCATAATAGATTTGTTCATTCAGCATAAAGAGAAATTCAGTTGTACTAATCACTTAAACCGTAAACTTGCCCCTGGCATCTGTTAACACTCTAAAGGTAACTTGTACCTATTTACTTTTATTATTATTTTTTAAGCTCTTAATCAGTTCAGTTAACTGCTTTTCTTTTCATCTTTAATAGATATCATTTTTTAAATTCGGGATACTGGTGTCAATAATGGTTCTCTCAAACTGCCTTAATTTTCTCCTGCATTTCTTGCCTCCATATTTTTTTATAAGAGTCCACTCTGAGGCAATATATCTTTGAGGACCAATCCTGAACTTGAGTCCTAAATGACATTCTGATTCATATGTTTCTTTCTATTCAACTCTCGATTAGCCACTGTAATTGAAAAAACAACAACAGTGAAGCCGTAAATTAATAGCAGATTGTTTTCTAGGATGGCAACAGAGAGTCATTTTAACTTCCACAGTTGCTGAGATAAACAAAGGACACAATAAAGAGAGAGTCTATAAGTAAAACTGGTAGTACCCGTTGCTCCTGATGGGTATGAAACGAGTTCTGGACCAAACACAAGTAATGGTTCTATCACCAGGGGGTTGATATCACCAAACGAAGATGATCAAAAGATCAAAGCAGAGCATCAAATAGTGCTCTTACAACCATACGTGAGCGCTTCAGAAGAAATAAATGCCACTTTAAAGTATCAGCTTAGACAAAGTTTGGAAATTGGTATTATCATCGTTATGTGTGTTTGAAGTACTGAAAAATGAATAATTTTTAAACTTGCTAAAACACCATTTATTACACTATAAAAATAAATTGTACTTTAGCTAAACATTTAAAAACCTATAAATCTGTATCATTATTGCATATATTTATGAGTCAAAAAACCTAAATTTTCATTCAAATTTGGCAATTTGAATAACTTCAATATTCTTCCATATTATATTTCTAGTTCAAAATTGCCCACATTCAACACTAAAACAGAGTCAACTTTCATGATAAAGATTTTAATGATGATATATATATCCATCTTGACGTCCTAAAGCCAATTGAGATATGGAATATTTATAAATGTCAATGATTATGCCATGTGGCCATAAAGATATGCTTGCCCCATATTTTAATAACAACGATATTATCAAGTGGAAAATTATTGTCATTCACCACAGCCCTTTGCAAATATTCTATAGGTCCTCTCATTTCATTTAAGCTTCATTTTTAGCGTTTTCTGGGGGAGAGAGAGAAAGGGGGAGAGAGAGAGAGAGAGAGAGAGAGAGAGAGATCTAAATACTTTATTCAGCTTATAGTAAATCAGAGTACTATTTGGCAGAGAATTAGTTTGGGTTGAACTAAAAGTAAATATAAGGCACCATAAAAATTGCACCTAATATGGAAGAATGAAAAACAACAAGACCAAGGAAAGCTTGTAAGAGAGACTTAAAAGTTGCCACGAATTTTCCTGCATGAAAAATCCAAAGCTGAACGTGGTGGTTCACACCTGTCATCTCAGCACTTTGTGAGGCTGAGGCTAGAGGATTGCCTGAGTCCAGGGGTTTGAGACCAGCATGGA
Organism: Tarsius wallacei; assembly: GCA_963574415.1. Classification (NCBI taxonomy): domain Eukaryota; kingdom Metazoa; phylum Chordata; class Mammalia; order Primates; family Tarsiidae; genus Tarsius; species Tarsius wallacei. Next base: position 5,064 of record CAUYQG010113780.1, read on the forward strand.
CAACTTGGCGAGACCTCATCCCATAAATTAAAAAATTAGCCAGGTGTGGTGACGCATGCCTGTGGGTCTGGCTATTTGGAAGGCTGAGGCGGAAGGGTCATCTGAGCCCAGCAGGCTGAGGCTGTGGTGGCTATGAGTGTGCCACAGCACTCTAGCTTGGGCTTCAGAGTGAGACTCCGACTCAAAAAAAAAAAAAAAAAGACAAGAAATTTCTGTTGTTCATAAGCCATCTAGTCTATGGTAGTTTCTTATAGCAACCTGAAGTAAGACAAAGTCACGGTAGGTTTTAGGGAGATAATTTGGATTATACTCAAAAAACAGCTCTGAAAATTTGTGTGTATGAGGCCTTCTGGGCCAACTCAGTGTACAGTTTTGTTCTGTTTTGTTTTTTTAGATAGACTCTGGCTCTGTCCCCAGTGCAGTGGCATGGTCATGGCTCATTGCAGCCTTGACCCACTAGGCTCAAGCAATCCTCCCATCTCAGCCTCCCCAGCAGCTGGGGCTACGTTCATGAACCACCACACGTGGGTAATTTAAAAAAAAATTTTTTGTGAGTTGGAATCTTACTCTGTTAAGTGACTAGGACTCAAAAAAAAAGAAAGAAAAAAGAAAAACCCAAATCCCAAAAGACGGTCATTAGGGAGTTGTTGTGATATATGAGGAGAAAAATAAAAATCGCTACAGCACATGAAACAGTCAGAACTTGCCAGGGACGTGCCGGAGAGGATGAGTCAACCTTTGCAGCCTGTGTAGCTGCTGGTGAAAAATGAATCCCACTAAACAAATCGCTGGATCACTGGGAGGCGTGGGGGAAGAGGGTTACTGATCTTAAGGAGGCTGCAGGATAAAGCCAGAAGAATATCACTTACTTAATGACTTAGGTAAATGAAAGTCAAGAGGCATAATTCTACCTGATTCCATATTCAGAGTTATAAATATCCAGATGAGTGTAATTTCAAGCAAATTCTATCATCTAAAGACTACTTTTATTTTTAATTAATTAATTAATTAATCAATTAATTTTTGTGTTGGAGTCTCACTCTTGTCGCCCAGGCTGGAGTCCAGTGACATGTTCACGGCCACTGCAGCCTCTACCTGCTGGGATGAGGCGATCCTTCTGCCTCAGCCTTCCAAGTAGCTGGAGCTACAGACACACACCACCAAGCCCAGATAATTTTTTGATTTATTGTAGAGACGAGGCTTCACCAAGTTGCTCAGGCTGGTCTCGAACCCCCGGGCTCAGGCAATCCTCTCGCCTCGGCCTCCCAAAGTACTGGGATTGCAGGCTGAGCCGCTGCGCTCGGCCGAAAGACAACTTTTAATAAACTGAAAAGCACTGACGTATGCTTTATGTTGAGTAAAAAATAAAAATAAATTGCCCATATGAGAGAATTACTATGATGACATTATACTTTATATTTAGGTATTGGTTATTATATGCCTGCTGTTATTTTAAATAATTGATTAATTGTTAACCCACTTAGTACTCAAAACAAACATATAAAAATACACTATTAATATCCTTATTTTATATACGAGGAACACAGCTAATGCGCGGTACAGATGGAATCCCTAAACAATTTAACCCTAGAGCTCATAATCTGAATAATTATATTTAGCTACCTCACAGAGAGAATGAGATTTGAAGTAAATGTTTGAGCTCTGTCTATTGATCTAGCTATCTATCATCAGTCTATTTTTACACAAATACCAAGAGAGTTTTACTATCTATCCAATTTCAATAATAAGGAAACAAGGACTACAAAAGATTTAGCAACGTTAGATTATAGAGCTATTAAATGTAATTGAGAATACAACTTGAAAGTGCGTATTTTGAATGCCTGCAGGTGGAAAAGAGATTCTAAAAGTGCTAAAGAACTATATATAGATGTTAAATACATGCATTTATGCAATTGCACATAATTCATGAGATAGATAAGATTCAGTTGCTGGTGTAAACTGGTAATAATATCCCTGTTAGCCAAGGGAGACAAAGATATATACTTTGATAATAACAATATAAAAATTAAAGTGATTTTATTAAAATGTGAACAAACTCCCAACGCTGCAGAAGTCTGAAGGAATAGTGACTCAAAATAAAACCCTTCAAGGCTAAAAAACAGATACAACAAAAAACCAGTACAAATTTGTAGCTAATTTCAGAGAACTATTCAGCATTATCCTTTTTACCACACATTTTTTAACATGTTGCTCATAACATTAAAGAATTTTTATAGCCTTTAATTACCTAATTTTATGTGTTGTTTGTTTTCTTACTAATTTTTATTATTCCATCATTACACTTAGCTACAGAAAGAAAAAGACCCTGTCTATTTAACTCACCAAGATACACTTATAGCTTATTAAGTTGATTAATTAAGATAAACTAATCAAAAATGTTACTGAATAATTATGCTCAAAGTACCAGCTAAAACTTTTTGAAAAGAAGTATAAACTTCCAGGAATAAAAATGGAACTCTTAAAATAAAAATCTCAATGAATGACTGAATGAAACAACAGATTGGACAAAGAAAGAATTACTCTACTGGGAATTATAGCTCAAGAAATTACCCAAAGAAAATATAAAATGAGTTTAAGCATTAAGGATCCTTGAAATAGTGAATATAATAGATGGGTGAGAAATAACACTTGATGAGACAATAAATGAAAATATGTCAGTATCAATGAAAGTCTTATATTCGTAGATACAGGAATCAAAACAGACACCGACAAGACCATTTAAAAAATACATATCCAGACATTCCGCAGCAAAACTTCAATTGGAGAAACACAGAAACACAAAGAAAAGATCATGAAAGACAGGCAATATTTTTAAGGAAAGACCAAAGGGTTGTCAGCGCGCTTACAGTAGTAACCATGAGCACCAAAGGGTAATAACAGATAATCCGGTGGTACTCAGTGACAGTAAGGCTCAACATAGAAAACTGTTGTGTTTTCTTCCAAATTTCTTCCACAATGACCGCTCAAGAAAAATGATGACATCGTGATATTTATAGATAAGCACGATCTTATTCGACATGTGTGAAACCTGACCTCACTCTAGCACGTAAAATGAGTCTAAATCATTTAAGCAATGTTGGATAAACATACCCTGACAGCAATTAAATGAAAGCACGATTGTGGAAGATCAACAAACAGAAAATCTCCATCTATTTTGAGACTCCACATTAAAAATCTCTCAAAGGTCCTTAAAGAAACAATTTTTAAGATACTTTAAATTTAACGATTGAAAAAGTGTCTTTGTATCAAAATCTGTAGACCCAGTAAAAGTGGACTTCCACAGTAATGTACAGCCTAAAATACTTGTAATAAAAAATGAAGAATGACTGAAAATTAATGAGTTCATGTCCAGTCTAGGAACGTGGAGAAAAAGCACCAGCACAATTCTAAATAAATAAACAGAAAACAATAATAATACAGGGAAAAGCAACAATGGCAAGCTATTATTTAAAAATATGATTAAAGATACAAGAAAATTATTTTTGAAAGAAGACTGGTCAGATTTAAAAGGAAAATGTACAAATGTTAGATGTGATACATTGCTAAAGGACACAAATATAGATTTAACATAGATCAAACGAAAGGTTAAAAAAGCACAAAAATGTATTCTGATCATTTAAAAATAGATGAAATGAGCAAAGAAAGCAATCTCACTTATGAAACTAGCTCAAGAGAAAATAGAAAAATCTGAAATGCTCTATAAAGAAAACAATAAGCAAGTTGGCTGAAATGCTTGTACTGGTGAGTTCCCTCATGACATACTCTTCCAGATATTTAAAATAGCTTCTCATTTCATTTCACAAAATGGGTATAATTTTAATATAAAAATAAGCAAAATGTAGCATGAGAGAAAAAAAAATTATACCCAATCTCACCCATGATCACTGATGCAAAAATTCCAAACACAAAATTAGCCAGCTGTATTAAAAAATGCTTCAAAACGATAAGCCGTCATGACCAAGTCTGATTTATCACACATTGCAAGGGCTCCTCAGCATTAAAAAACTACAAATACAATTCATCACATGAACAGATTAAATTATAAAAAGCACATGCCTATCTCAAAATACGCTGTAAAGGCATTTTATGTCTTCATAATATACACTTAAAAGCTTACAATCTTCTAGAAAAATTAGAAAATAAAAAGAATCATTCGTATTCTTATTAGATATCTTCAATACATTTAATAAAAATATAGTGGGATAGGCATGGTGGCTCACACCTGTAATCCCAGCACTTTGAGAGATCGAGGTGAGAGAATTGCTTGAGCCAGGAGTTTGAGAGCTGCCTGGGCAACATAGTGAGATGGCGTCTCTACAAAAAAAAAAAAAAAAAAAAATCAGCTGAGCGTCTTGGCATGCTTCTGTAGTCACAGCTACTCAGGAGGTTGAGGTGGAAGGACTTCCTGAACCCAGGAGGTTAAGCCTGTGGTGAGCTGTGGTCATGGCATTGCCCAGCCTGGGTGACAAAGTGAGACCCTGACTCAAATAACCAAAAATAACAAAATCTATAGAGAACATTGTTATTAATGGCGAAAATTTAGGAAAATTATTTGGCAACGATGGTGGCTATTCAGGGTTACATTTCCCCATATATTCTCAGAAAAACAAAACCCAAAACACAGCACAGAACAGTAAGAAGAAAAAACAAAACTCCAAAAAGATACATGTTCTCAGTATAACTAGAAGTCAAAGAGTCCTACACTTTTAGAGATTTGCATATGTAAAAAGAAGGAACCTCTAGAAAGTGACCTTTCATGCTTCCGTCTTAAGTTTTGTGATGAACAAAGAGAAGAGAGGGCCAAGTGGCAGGTCAAAAATCACTCTAAAACTCGTGCCAGAAAATGAAGTCTGCCCTGTGTGGAAATGCTAAAAATAATAATCATAATTTTAAAAGTGTGTCTTGGTAGATAAAACGTATCTTGGTAGATCAGAGTACTAATGCTAGGAAAGAGGGTTAAAAACATATACATCATGAAGGGGTAGACTTTAAAGCTTACTGGGGAGACAGAGGAGGGGAGAGATACCCAGTGATAAGTGGGTTGAAAAAGAGAAAAGAAAACCAAAGAAGGAAATGAACTCTCAAAAGCCTAACAGAACCAAAAATATCACCAGGTAACACAAACATGCCTCCCTTTCTCTCCCTCCCCTCCCCTTCTCACCTCCCACATACGTTGGCTATACGCAAAAGATGACTCCATCTTTTTTAGATGATTTATCTGCAGATAAATCAGTACAGGTAAGTCAGCATGTCGCTGGGTATGTAGTCAATCAATACATAAAAACTAATTACCTAAGGAGAAACAAATGGTCAAAACCCATAACTTTAAAATAGAGACCATGTGGTACCTTATGGAATTGTACACCACCTATGAAATAATGTTGCTGAAAAGTCATAATAAATAGATCATTCCTCTGTGTTTAAGTAACAATTTACAGGGGAGTGTGTTGAACAACCTCACAAGATGGTATCAGCAAATTTCAATTGTGGGAAGTTTTACAAAGTAGGCACCCAACAAAAATAGACCAGGCCAAACTAGCTGGGTGTGTCCTAGATCCTCCAACCTTGTAGCGATTAACACAGTAAAAGTCTAAAAAAATTTTTTTAAAGGAAAGTAACACAAATTGTGATTTGCCAACTTAATTTCACTTCAGTGACTCAAAGATGTTTTGATTAAAAATAAAATGAAGGTGTAGAAAATCTGCCAATCTTTCCAGAAATCCAGAGTTTGTCAATAATTTTCAGAATAAACTATAGGACATAGGAGTAAAACGGTGTGCTTACTTAAACAGCAAAATTGACAAAAGATATGCAAAACTGTCACAAGGGTACCTAAATATATCTTTTGCTTTTGGATATAAAATAATTATGTTTATCTCTGTTGAGGACAATATTTTAAAAATAATATTTCCTTTCTAGATTGTCTCAAGATAAGTATGGTATTAGAGAAACAATGAATACTGCTAAGATTCACTTACATTTGACAGTTATATGTCTCATAATAACTTCTCAGCCTTACACAGATATTTTATTTCAAGCAATCCTGTCAAGGTAATTTTTAATCACAACTATTTCTCCACTTAAAATGATAAAAAAGCCTTTATATTCTGTAATCTACAAAAAGATAAGTACATCTTCTGATTTGCAAGATAAGGTTGTTTCAAAGCTGGGACTCCAAATAATCTAATTCATATTTAAAATATAGCTTTGAAAAATTAAAAAACAAACAGAAAGGCTCATTTTAGCATCACTTACTTCTGAAGCCCAGAAATAATAGGAAAACAATTTCTTTTCAAAAATTGCTAGAATTCTTTCCAGGACTTCTAGATTTAAAAGTTCATCACACAAACCATTGTGTTGCAATTATTTGATGAGGCACTATTCATGAAGTCCTAAAAGTAATAAACTTAACAAAAGTTTATTGAAACATGACAGAGTTTATCATAAAAGCTACAAAACTGAAACAAGGAAAGGCTAAGGTAACGTGAATTGGAAAAACCTGTTGGGAAGAGCTGATTAGGTCATCACTTGCTATGAAAATACTGCTTCGAGGTCTCCCTGTCTAGTGACCTCCCTCCCGCCATCCCCTGCTAGGATCAAGAAAAAGAGAGGCTGCAACTTCAAAACTATTTAGGGATGAGCATAGAGGAAGAGGAAGAGGAAAGCCTTCTGCTTCTTGAGCTGAATGACTCCCTGACCATCCACCTTCCACACATGGGTGAGTTGAAAGGCTGCATATCTTTTTCTTCCCCCTTTTGTGGGCAGTGATATTGGGGTACCCTCTTTTGCTTCTTGGCCATCAAATACAATGGGAAATGAAAGGACACGGTACTTTTCCAGGTTAGACACCTTTGGATTCACTTGCTTGAACGCTGGAATCCTTCAGTCCTACATGGTTAAGCTTTGGCAGGCTAGCATCAGCTTTGTCAACTGGGCTGGCAGAGGTAGAAGGTTATAACTACGATGGTAAGCGAAACTAAGGTTCTGTCATTGTTGATCTCTAAGCTGTTTCCCAGACATAAAATGATATAATTTAATTATAGTTATCACTGTTCATGTCATATGAAAGCTGGAAAAATTCAAATGCTTAAAGATAACATCTACATAATCATCGAACCAGAGATTAATAAATATTAAATAAAATAGGATACTGTGCCCTATAGGAATAGTAATATGTCTATACTGAGTTTTTTGCATGCAAAATGTGGATTCGTTCAAGGTCTAGTACCTAACTGTGTGTGTGTGTATGTGTGTGTGCGTGCGTGTGTGCACGCGTGCATGTGTGTGTGTGTGTAAAATGTCCAACATGTCTTTGTACAATTTAATAATTCGGTTATTTATTTCCACTTTCAATGAAAACACACTAATTTAGTGTTGCTAGTTAACTACTGAGATTGATGACTCTAAAATACTGTTCTTTCAATATTTCATTATGGTCAAAGTGATAAAATTTTCCAAGATGGTTTAACCTGTGTTTACATGTGATTGTATGTTCATCTTTTCCATGGCGCATTTCAAAGCTTTACATTTTTTATAGGATGGCATGTCAGTCATGGAATGGCACAGTTATCCCCGTCTCTCTTCTTACCCTTCTGTCTTTTTTTCACCTGCTCCACCATTTATAAATTATAGTCACAACAGAGAAGTAGCTTTGAACTGAGCTTATGGAAATGGGCCCTGGATTTTTTATTTCATAAACAATGTTTAGAAAATTGAGAAGCAATATGATACATGGCATAAGGTTATCACAATGATCAAATAAGAATATTTTTAAAAATAACAATATAAATAATATTTTTAATATTAAAGTATACACTATACTAAGTTTCTAGAAGGAGCCTCTTTTTTTTTTTGACTCAGTGTCTCACTTTGTCACCCAGGTTGGAGTGAAGTGGCACACTCATGGTCACCCCAGAGTCGACCTGCTGGGCTCAGGCGATCCTTCCACCTCAGTCCTCCAAGTAGCCAAAATTACAGGCATGCGCTGCCATGCCCAGCTAATTTTTCTGGATTTCTTGTAGAGATGAGGTCTCACCAAGTTGCCCTAGCTGGTCTTGAACCCCTGGGCTCAGGCAATCCCCTCACCTCGGCCCCACAAAGTGCTGGGATTATGGCGTGAGCCACCGCACTCAGCCAGGATCATCTCTTAAAAGTGACTAAACAAGTCTTCGTGGATATCTCACTATATTGTTCTCATTCAGTTCTTTTATAGGGGACTGGTGAAAATTTGCCACAGAACAACAGTGGAAGCCACTATTTCATTGTGCTTTCAAATTCATCACAGGGATTTCAAAATAAACACGTGTTAGGGAGTCAAATAAATATTTCTAAAAAGTGGAAATGCTCATCAAAGCTAATTTTCCATTCACTTGAAACTGGGATACATTCTATAAAAAAGTAATGTAATAAAAATATTTCTATTTTTGAAAGTGTCTTAAAATGAAACATAATGTTCTGTCTCGAGTGTGAGTCTAGCGTGTGGAGCCCTGTTTCCTTGGTTAAAAGATCGTTTGCCTTATCAACTCTGTATTCATACACTGGACTCAACTGTTATCTTGAAGTTTAAGACATTAAAAATGTCTGAATATTTTTAGATTTTCAATTTCTGTTTATTTTTTCCTCTTTCATTGTGTAGTCTACTCGGCATCTTCTAACAGCATAGATAAATATTGCCCCCTTATAATATCTGAGTAGTATTGAAACAAATGCTATACAAAATATGATCTTTGCCAGAGGCAGTGGCTCACATGTATAATGCCAGCATTTTGGAAGGCTGAGGCAGGAGGATCACTTAAGCCCAGGAGTTTGAGGATGCAGTGAGTCATGATCATTTTTGCACTCCAGCCTGGGTAACAGAGCAAGATCTTGTCTCAAACACATATATATAAAAATAAAAAATTTTGACCCATAACGCTAATGAAAGTAATATTATCTAAACTCAGAATGCCACCCCACATGTCAGCATCCATCACCTCCCTCTGAGACCTTTTTCACTCTGATACCTCTTCTAATCAGACGATCTGAAAAGAAACAAACACCAGATTATGTCCTCTCCTTGAATCTTTTATCTTCTTGAAAGAAATTAATCTGTTCTATGTTATCCCTGTGCTGCAAGCAAGTCACTTTAACAACAGAAAAGTGGACATTGAGATTAGCGGTTACTTTAATTAAAAGGTGGTCACTAGAGTGTTGATTTTTCTGGCTGGCTGTTGACTTACAGACAGAAAATAATTAGCACATAAAAACCAGCAGAGGGGTATCACTCAGAACACAGAAGCTGTTGACAATGAGAAAGTAATAATGCAGGAAAATCATTTACGTTTATATAAGGAACACTGTATTTATGTCTATTTCCAGTCATTAACATTCCAGAGCTTAGCAAAGACATCACCTTGAACTTTCTTTCTCGTCATGATCCACTCTCTTTCTCTGACAATTGATGGGCTTGACAATCTCGTTAAACTGCCAGATACATAATTTGCAGAGGCTCTAACTCGCCAGCCCCTGGATAAGAGCAAAGTGATGGTTTCACAGAAACCTGGCCACGATCTTAATGAAAATTTTTGTTTCATAAGCCAGATTGCCAGCATATCACCTGTCTTGAAGTCTGCACTGGCTTGAAGCAAAACTGCACAGTGAGAGGATAGGAATAGAATTAGGTGATATTTTAAGATTTTTTTTTTTTTAATCTGGCTTTCTCTAGGCATATAGTGAAGCTGGATTCTCTTTCCCATTTCCCCCCAAATACACTATCTTTTTATTCTAATGACCACCCTCGATTTTTCCCTCATCTATTGAGAAGGTTCACATTTTCTGTAACAGTCAGCTAGTAATCTGAGATCTGGATTGAAGAGGTTTTCAAGGTTTATTTCTAAAGAACAAGAAGAAAATCAGGATTTTTGTGGTTGCTGTGGTTCTATTTTGGGTAGGGTAGACTGATACAAATGTGTCTGTGGGGCGTGTAGGTGAGCCTGGTGAAGGAATACTGGAGCAAGGGGAGAAGGTGGGGAAGGAAGCTGCCAGCGTGGGAGCCGACCCTTGAAAGTGCTTGGGAAGAAAGACACCCCCTCCCTGGGCACTGCTGGAGTGCCCAGGACATGCTCAAGAGCTAAGAAATTGTCTGGAGGCCACCCTGCCTTCTTCCCAGCAAGAACTTCCCTCTCTGCCACCCAAATCTTTTTGGCAATTCTGTTACAAGCACAAAGTCCAGCGACTGTTCAGCATGAGTATTGCGTTTTTCTCAGTCGCCTGAAAGCTCCAGGACCTCCTTAGACCAGGGAGAGAGTGGTGTGGATCTCTCGGGAGGGTGGTGGGAAGGCCACAGAAAGGAGCTTTCACTGAGGAGCCGATATGGACAGTCATGAGTGACAGCCTCTTTCCCTTTTACCATAAACTCAGCATAGACACATCAGGGGGTACATTATAAAATCCCAGACATTTTTAAAGATGGAGGAGTTCAAAGAATTGTAATGCTCATGGCAAGCTCATCAGGCTAAGGTACTAGATTGCCTTTTGATAAAAAGGTCTCTTCTCTATCGTTGGGTGGAAGCACTCAGAGAACGAAATCAGGCAGTCCCTGAAATCGTGACAGCTAGAGTCAACAAGTTAAGTGAGCTGTTGTTAATTAAGGAGATGAACATGAAGCGTTAGGGCTTCCAAATTAACGGAGGGCAGGGGAAAATTGCCAGGCATTCATGAGTCCATTGCTTTTCTTCTGAAGCCCAGACGGGAAGGCTGTCGGCATCAGAGAACAGCACGGTTTGTGGCACAAGGGTGAGATTTGAAGTCAGGTACTCAGACCCTGGTGAAACAGACTAGCGAGGAAAGATGACAATACGGGAAAAACAAAGAGCCAAGCACCAAAAGTAAAGCAATGAAATATGTTTCATTTTCCTTCCTAACAGAGCAATTCAAGAAAGCAACAATGCATGTAATACAAAGCATCCCTGGTTTGCTTTAGGAAAGAAAAAAAGAAGGCGAGAAGAGTTCAAATAAATAAACAAACAAAAAACAGTAATATGATTTGTTGAGCTGTTGCAATTTAATATTAGATTTTAATAATCGTAGGATAACAAGAATCCATAGTGAAAACTGAAAAAGCACATAAAACACAAGGTAAGGATCTGTCTTGCATTTTAAAAAAAGTAGTGAGATACAATTATGTAATATATCATCTCATCCAGGAAAATCACGAAACATAAACAAAAAATATTCAAAAACGATTATTCATTTTGACACACTGATTGTTATCATCACAGGGACATGATTCTTAACCTTTAGGTTAGCTTGGATTCTAAGATGCAGGTAGGTCTTTCTAACTTAGCGAAATTGTGAAAAGAAACCCAGTTTCCAGTTCAGGAGGACAATCCTTACACATGTGGTTATTTTTGTATAGCATATGTATATGCTATACAAAAATATGTATGTGTATATATTTGTGTGTGTGTGTGAATTTTGTGTGTATTAGATTTCAGATCTTATTATTTTAGAATACAAATGGGGTCCACACATATGCACACCTACACACCAACACACACTTATTAAAAACTAGACGAGGCTCCCAAATTCAAGTTCAATGAAAGTTTATTGCATTTTAAATTGAGTATAAAAATAATTTACATGAGAGGCAACTGCTATTTTGCACTTCATGATTTGAATGCTTTTAAGTGTCAAACTTCCTTGTTGCTTTAAATAATTATTTAGAACTCAATTTTCTTCTGGCACAATTCTGATACATAAAAAGAAAAAATAAATCTTAATACTCTCCAAATAAAAATATTCACACACCTCACTGAATGAGAGAAAGAAGAAACAGTATGTTGCTTCTCTACTAGTAGTTAGCTCAGTTTCAGATTAGAACTGGCTACACTTAAGTCAAGTAATATGTCACCATTACTTAAGAAAAAAAAAAGGAAATTGTAATACCACAGCAACAACATTGTATAGGTAGTTTTAGGAGGGTGATTAATACTATTTGCTAAGTATGCTGTCTTTTAGTTTTACTAGTTGAAGCTCTCCAGATTTTTATTACATGCCAGGAACTTTCTGATTTCTTCTTTCCTGAAAGGAAATAACTCAAATTTACATTTGTTTTATCTGAATTGGAAAATAAATATCTCTAATTATTAATCAGACTCCAACTTTTATTGGAAGCCTCGGTAAATGAAAATATATTGCTGCTGGGTGTGGTGGCGCATGCCTGTAATCTCAGCATTTTGGGAGGCGGAGGGGAGAGGATTGCCTGAGCTCAGGGATTTGAGACCAGCCTGAGCAACATGGTGAGACTTTGTGTCTACTAAATAAATAAATAAATAAATAAGACAGGTTTGCTGACAATCTGGAATTCTTATAAGATATTTTGGTGTTTTCAAGGAGATCATAAGGAACTTAAGGCAGAAATATACATTATAATGGTTTTTTTGGCCACATTTATTTGAAGAGATAGATACTGTACTCCGATTGGATTTTTTGTTTTTATTTTTGAAGTAATCTTTTTTGTTTTCAAATATTATATATTACCATTTTGTCCTTCTTAAATTTTTCTGCTCGCAATTTTACTTCTGCCTCCATAATTAATCCCCTTTCACCTTATCTTTGAGATGTTTGTATGAATTCTTTTTTTCATTGAATGGAAATCAATGACAATAAAATTATGTGATAAGTGGCTCACACCTACAATCCCCACACTTTGAGGGGCTGAGGTGGGAGGATCACTTGAACTCAGGAGTTTGAGGAAAAAAAATTCTTTTATTTTTTAACATTTCTATACTTAAACTCACCTTTCTACTGTGTATCCTGCATATCATTTCAATGGCTTGATCCAACAAATATTTGCTGATCTGGGTTATATTTTCAAGGGTCACTTTTGCTCAATAATCAGACTTATGGCGATAACATATTGCAACAGAATAGATAATCATCTATATAAATCTATGATAGTATATTTAATAATCTATAATAAATCTATACTCCAAAGATCACTATCTATGCTAGACAGATATTATCTATTTATAGATGATAATCTATGCTGACCTTTGTGGTAGCTAATGAAAGGGAGGCAAGGGAGGCAAGCAGGAGGTACTGCTCAAGTTTTAGCTAGAAATGGGTTTGACTTGATAAAGATTTATCAAACTATACACTTTAGATTTGTGTCTTTCTTATATGTTATAGATTGATAAATGTTTGCAAGCTATGTGCATATAACATATTTACATATAACATGTAGCATAAAACATACAACTAAACATAAAACTAAGCACACATACAACCATAAACAACAAAAGATACTTTCTTAGAAGTCATTACACTTAACTACTTTGCAGACAAAATTTAAATATTGAGAGCAATGATTCTTAATCAACAGATATATGCTGACTTTTTCCAACATGCCTGGCTCTTGGCTTAGTGCTCAGGAAACAGACAGATGTGGAAGACTTGGTCTTGCCTTCTGATAACTCTTTTTCTGTTATCATGTGAGCTCATTGAGTACAGGATGTGTGTTATTAATTTCTGTTTCCTAATACTTAATTATGCAGTGTTCAAAAATGAATTAAGTATGTAATAAATGAATCCAGTAGAGGGAGAGTGAGCCAATTACATACAACACATAGATCTTTGTAGCACATCATAAACCATGTGGTCAGATTCACAAGTTCCTGGAAAACACGGAGAAGTTGATGTCTAAAACCTTGAGACACTTGTTTGCCCAAGTATCAGAAAAATACAGACTTTCCTAAAATAAGAAGTGTGGTCTACTAAAACAAACCTCACACAGGTGGAAGAAATCACCTGCTTAGATGACAGGATAAGTGGAACCCCCTTTGTGGAAGCTTGCATAAAGAAGGCTTTATCCCCTTGAGCTGTTTCTCAGGGTTTCCTGATGGGCAAACAGCCTTAGATTGCCTGTAGGAAACAGGGATTCCCAAATGTCAGACACTCGTTTTCTCTAAGACTCAGTGGAACTTGAAACAAATGTGGACTGCATAGGGAAATGTTCATACAGTTAAATGTACTTATCTGGAAGAACTTGTTTTTAACAATTAAACCGTTTTTAAAGAGGTATTAAAATGCCTTCTCTACACCTCTTATGAAATCGTAAAAAATAGTTCATAGAGGAATTAAGATGGCCAACATTAGGTAGCTAGGGTGCATTTCTCCTGCAGAGCAAACCAAGATAGAAGTTTATCAGCATCCAGAGGAACAGATTCAGCCGCAACCTCCATGAGTCTCCACTGAAGTGATAATAAGTACTCAGAGCAAGGAAAAATATCCACTGACCTGGGCTGAAACTGGCCAGACCCTTGTCTGTACCACCACAGTCCACCAAAGCCTCCAGACACAGTGGGGAAGGTGAGTGACAGGAATTCAGGAGTTCCGCGCTCCTGCCATGAACTTGCAGCACTCTCTGAGCCTTCCCTGGGTTGTGCTGTGAGGTGGAATGGTGCAGATAAAAAAGCCTCGAGCAGCACCCGCTGCTATTTCCCAGGAGCTCAACCGTTGCAGGGTGGAAGGGCTGCTTTCCAACCAGTTTGGGAGGGTACAGTCCCAAGAGCAAACTCAGAGGCTACAGACAGTTCCTGGCTGGGTAGGTGGCTGAGAACATCTGAGGGCCTGAGGTCAGCTGTACACTGATTCCCGTGTTGCAGACTGCCCAGGACCAAGGCAGGAGCCAGGTAGGAGGAAAAGTCTCCATAGCAACCTTTCACTCCCCTTGTGAACTCTTCTGGGCCTGCTCTGCACAGCAGCATGACCCTAATGGCCTGGGACTGCCTCCTGATCCCCACTGGCACATCCAAGAGTGCATACTTGCAGGATGCTCCATCTCCTTCCCCTGCACTACCTCAGAGGACTCAAAACAGAAAGAAAACTTGGAAATCCTCACTGCCCTACCCTCCATCTAGGCTGAATAGGCACTTCCTTGGAGCATCACTTGCCAAGAGAAATTCTACAGCCACCATCATGGTCACCTCTTGACTAGAGGTCAACAGGACAGCAGACCCCATCAAATACAATACTTCAACATTTGGGAAGACCTAATCCTAAGTGCCAGGAAACAACACACTCCAAGCCACTCCAGCCACTCAGGATGCCATGAGCTGTGAGTGCAGGTACACAGCACAGGGCTGCCACGTCTGGCAATTGAGGAACTCACCACACCAAGGCTATATATAACTAAGGGAACCCTAAAGTGCCTACAGCAGCCCACTGTCAACCTCAACTAAGAAGAAATCATCTACCCAAAAGAGAAAGAACCAGAAAAATAATTCTGACATTATGTAAAAAACAAAAAACAAACTAGAATTCTCCAACATGCCCAAATGACTACACCAACTCCTCAGCAATTAACTCTAACCAAAATGAAATTTTTGAAATTTCAGACATAGAATTTAAAAGGTCGAAGATAAAATTGGTCAGTGACGTTCAGAAGAAATTTGAAAACCAACATACAGAAATTAAAAAAAAAAAAATTCAGGACATGGATGAAAAACTCAAAAACAAACAAACCAAACCAAACCAAACAAACAATATCAAGCTGAAATTCTGGAAATGAAAGAAGTTTCTTTAGGGAAGTACACAATGTAGTGGAACATTTTAACAGTAGTCGAACGAGCAGGAGAAAAACATATATCAAAGCTTGAAGACAAGGCTATTCAATTAATCCAGTCATACAACAATAAAGAAAAAAGAATCAAGAGTAAAGAACTAAATATCTAAGAATTGTGGGTCTATGTAAAAACATTCAAATCTAATAATCATAGGTGTTCCTGAGGACGAAGAGAAAGCAACAGGTTTGGAAAACTTATCTGAGGGAATAATAGAGGAAAACTTCCCTGGCCTTGCCAGAGATATAAACATTCAGATATAAGAAGCCCTAGAATATTCACTGTAAAAAGTCATCCCAAAGGCTTATAATCACCTGGTTAGGTTAAGTTAATGTAAAGGAAATACTTTTAAGATAAGCGAGACAAAATACTCAAATAACTTACAAAAGTAAACCTATCAGAATAACAACAGACCCCTTGTGAAAAAAAAAAATCTGACAAGCCAGAAAGGATTGGGGTCTCATCTTCAAACTCCACAAAAAGAACAAGTGTCAGCCAAGAATTTTATATCACTCAAAACTAAGTTTCATAAATGAAGGAGAAATGAAGTCCTTTGCAGAAAAGCAAATGCTGAGGTCATTTGTTACCACTAGACCAGTTCTACAAGAAATATTCAAAGGAGTACTGACTACTGAAATAAAAGGTCAAATACAACAGTAGAAAAATGCTAGGAATCACAAAGTTCACAGGCTTTATGGAACACCAATACAACAAAGAAAATAAATCAATAAAGCAACCAGGTAACTATCAGTGTAATGAATATCATTACACATCATTATTAATTCTGAATATAAATGGTCTCAGTGCCTCACTATAGAGATGTAGACTGTCAGAATGGATGAAAACAAAAACAAAAGCAAAACACCACACACATACAACCAAAATGTTCACTGTCTTTAAGAGACCTATGTAACTCACAAAGACTCCAATGGAGTCAAGCTAAAAGGGTGGTGGAAAATATTCCATGCAAATTGAAATTCAAAACAAGGGGAATTAGTCATTCTCATATTAGATAAAACATACTTTAAATTAACAACACGAAAAAAAGAGACAAAGATGGCTTATTATATAATGATAAAGGAATCAATCCAATGAGAAGACATCACCGTTTTAAATATATGTACTTAACACCAGACCCCCAGCTGCATGAAACAAATTCTATAAGACCTAACAAAAAGAGATAGACAGCAATAAAATAATGGTGGGAAACTTCAACAACAGATACATCATCAAGGCAGAAAGTCAACAAAGAACGATTGGAGTTAAACAGGACTCTTGGGGAAATGGAACTATCATACATCTGCGGAACATTCTATTCCAACAAGACAGAATTTACATTTTTTTTAATCAGCCCATGGAACATTTTCCAAGACAGACCACATGATAGGCCACAAGTCAAGTTTTAATAAATGTTTTAAAAATCAGAATCATATCAAGCACCATCTCGGACTACAGAAGAATAAAACTAGAAACTAACTCCAAGAAAAACTGGCAAAACCAGACTTGGAAGTTAAAAAATTTTATTTTTAATGATTCTTGAGTCAACAATGAAATAAAGATGAAAATTTAAAAATTCCTTGAAATGAATGACAACAAAGAAACAAGTTATAAAAACTTCTGGGACACAGTCAAAGTGGTATTTAGAGGAAAATTTATAGTGTTGAAGGCCTACATTAATAAGACTGAAAGACTGCATACCGACAACCTAACATCACATCCCTAGGAACTAAAAAAACACAAACAAGTCAAACCCAAAGCTAGCAGAAGAAAAGAAATACTTAGATCAGAGCAGACCTAAATGAATTTGAAATAAAAAAATACAATGAAATAAAATGTTGGTTCTTTGAAAAGGTAAACAAAATTGATAGACTACTAGCTAGATTAATTAAAAAATAAAGAA
>CAUYQG010113783.1:0-10580 GCA_963574415.1 Tarsius wallacei
TTAAAAAAAGTCTTGTTAGTAGCCTCTGTGGAAATCAGTGTGGTCATTCCTAAAAGTTCTAAAACTTGACCTTCCATATGACCCTGCAATCCCCCTACTGGGAATATACCCAGAAGAACTCAAATCACTCTATAAAAAAATACCTGCACACGTATGTTTATCGCAGCATTGTTCACAATAACAAGAACATGGAACCAACCGTGCTGCCCATCAAAAGAGGACTGGATAAAAAAAAACTTGGTACGTATGTACAATGGAATATTACACAGCCACAAAGAAGAACAAAATCATGAACTTCGCAGCAACCTGGATAGAATTAGAGTTTATAATACTGAATGATCTTTCACAGAAACAAAGATCTGAGTATCACATGTTTTCACTCATAAGTGGACCTTGAACAACTACCATAATACTATAAGAAAAGGATTGATAGTAGCAGGAAACTGTGTGGGGAAGGGGGCAGGAGGTAGGATTGACAGTAGTCGATATTTGCCTGGGGAAGGAGGGACACACCTCAACCACAAGGGTACCTACTCAATGAATATTTGTATGCCTAACCCTGAATTATACCACACGATTTAAAAATAAAAATTTTTAAAAACTTTATTAGTCAATAATTTCCCAAAATCTAGATACTCTTATATTAGCTGCATAATAGCTTCCAAAGTTGTCCACAAAATAATCCCCAGAATGTGTCAATATTTTATCTCACATGTCAAAAAGTACTTTCTACAAATGGTTGAGTTAAGAACCTTAAGATGCTAACTTAATCCAGGATTATCTGAGTGGAGAAATCTAATTTTACTAAATTTTAAAAGCTGATAACGTTTTAGGAAGAAAACACTGGTCAGAGAGAAGCAACGTAGCTGACTTTGAAAAGATAAAAAGTCAAGGAATGTGGGTGGCCAATAGAATTTGAAAGAGGCAACCTGCGTGGTGGCTCAGCCTGTCATTCCAGAACTTTGGGAGGCCAGGTGAGAGGGTTGCCTGAGCCCGGGGTTTCGAGACCAGCCTGGGCAACTTGGTGAGACTTCATCTCTACAACACATCACAAAAACTAGCCAGGCATACATCTGTAGATCCAGCTACTTGGAAGGCTGAGGATGAAGGATCGCCTAATCCCAGCAGGTCGGGCTGTGGTGGCCTTGAGCGTGCCACTGCACTCCAACTTGGGTGACAAAGAGTGAGACTCCAACTCAAAAAAAAAAAAAAAATAGAAAAAGAAAGAAAGAAAGAGGCCCTTTAAAAAACTTTTATCCCAGAGTCTCCAAAAGATATGCAGTCCAGCTGATACTTATAATTTATCTCAAGGACACCTCACCAGATTTCTGACTTACCAAACTGTAAAATAATTAAATTGCATTTGTTTAAGTCACTAGCTTTGTAGTGATTTGTTAGGGCAGTCATAAAAGTCTAATACAAATAAGATGATAATAAAAATCTCGCCACACTGAAAAATTTAAATACTGTCTGTTTCTTTTATGTTATGATCTTTACATCATACTGTTACTACAACCTTCGATGACATTTAACTGATGCAAAGTCTCAGGAAATTTTTTTCATCTTCACTTGATGTCGGGTGAGCATGGGAGCTGAGTGTTAAGAGCTGAGAAATATTTCCTCCAGTTTTTGCATATCAGACAGTAAATTATATCACAATTTTTTTCCCGTAAAATTTCCTAGGCTTATTCACAAAATCTTCCTCTCTCTCTAATCAAAATTTCCTCTCTCTCTCTCCTCTTTCCTTCTCTCTCACTCTCTCCCCTCTCTCTCTTTCTTTCTCACCATCTCCCATCTCTCATCCCTCTCTCTCTATATATATACTCATGTGTCTCTGTATCTCTCTCTCTCACTGTCTATCTCTCTTAATTTTTTAAAAAGATATTTTTATTTTTTGAGCAGGGGTTCTCACTTTGTCCGTCAGGCTGGAGTGCAATGGCATGTTTGCAGTTCAAGCTCCAGAAGCTTTGAATTTCTGGATCAGGTGAGGTTCCCCCCTCAGCCTCCTGAAGAGCTGAGACTACAGTCCTGCACCTCCACTCCTGGCTGATTTTTATTGTTTCGGAGATGAAGTCTCGCTGTGTTGCCTAGGCTGCTCTTGGACGCCTCGGCTCAAACAGTCCTCCAGCCTTATCCTCCCAAAGTGTCAGGATGGCAGGCATGAGCTGCCTTACCTGACAATATCTCTTTTTGCACTTTATCTCTATCTCTGTCTCTCTACATCTTTCCTTCCTATCTATCTGGCTCTCCTCTCTGTCTCACCTCTGCTCCTTCTTTCTTTCTCTTCCCTTTCTTTCTCTTTTTTCTCCTCTCTCTTCTTTTCCTTCTCTTTCTCCGATTCAGCTCATCTGCCTCATCTCTCTTTTTCTCTCTCTCATCTACCTAGCTCTCACATATCTCTTCTTCCTCTTCCTCCCTTTCTTTCCATCTTTGTCTCCTTTTTCCCTTCCCGCTCCCCTCTCAGCTATTATTCTCACCATCCATCCATCCATTTCTATTAACAGGCCGAGGATACCTTGATACATGTACAATTATGAAGATGTTAATTCATAGTTTTCTCATTGAAACAGATTATAGCTAAACTGTGAAGTTTTCTAGCTTTAACACTCTCGTTTGTTACCATTTACACCATTTTCTGTGCATATTGGTAGCAACGTTTCTAACTCTTTCATTTACCTAATCTCTATCTTCCTAGGTTTCAGTTTTCTGAAATAGGTCATTGTAATGCAATTTCTTATATTATCTAGCAAAATTATAGTCAAATGAGACTACACACTAAGATATACAAAGTTAGCTAAGTTATGTTTAATAATCATGCCATCTCATGGATCTCCATTACAAACGCTGACTCTGGCCAAGCAAAGATGACTGCCTCTCTTTTGCTCACTTGTTTTTTTCTCTCTCTCTCTCTCTCTTTCATATACTTCTCTTTTCTTTTGAAAGAGCTTTACTTCCTCTGCCCTTGTGTCATCTATTTCCTTGTTTTTCTTTCTAACATGCATCATCTAATTTTGATCTTATTTTCATCTAAAACAATATTATAATTAGTCTAACTAAGATATTAGACATAAGCAAAATAAATTCCTTTAAGTCCCTAGAAACATATGTGTGATTATCTTTGATTTTTCTATTACTTTTTGCCTATTCAAGCAAAAAAGAAAAAAAACTTGACATTTGTGCACTATTTAATTCAATATACTAACCTTTAAATGTATTACACACAGAGAGAAGAAAAGATTGACAACAAAAAACTGCTTTAAGTAAATATTCAAAACTATTACTTAAAATTTTTTAATAACAATATTATATATTGTTTTTTATGTATATAATATAAAATCATATTCAGCATCAAATAAGTTAGTGAAGAACAATTGTTTAGAAGGTGTACATTTGTGATCAGGAGTACAGACTCTAGATTTAGGCTATTAGTTTAAAATTCTCATTGACTGGCTTTTTTTTTTATCAAGAAGAAGTTTCTCCGTGTTCTCCCCATATAGTGCTTCTTTATTGAGATACTGGGAGAATTAATTGGGTTACTATACATTAAGTCCGCAGAACAGTATGAA
Organism: Tarsius wallacei; assembly: GCA_963574415.1. Classification (NCBI taxonomy): domain Eukaryota; kingdom Metazoa; phylum Chordata; class Mammalia; order Primates; family Tarsiidae; genus Tarsius; species Tarsius wallacei. Next base: position 3,567 of record CAUYQG010113783.1, read on the forward strand.
TACACAATCAAAATGATCAGGAGAGATTTTGTAATAGGAGACTAAAGTAATGTGGAATAACAATTGAAACAGATATTAGATGTTTATGTAGATACATTGAAAATGAGTAGATGAGAAGAATTTAAAAGTCATGTTTTCTGAATGAGAATGACATATAAAACAAATAAATTGTGGCATAATACATTAATCTGCCTTAGCTTCAAGATAACTATTACTGCACTATTTACCATCAATAAAGAAACATAAAAAAACTCCTAGAAATAGTAAAAATTCAAAACGTGTCCAGATAAAAATTACTTTTATATTGATGCCTTCTCTAGGGATATGTTTGGAATTGAAATTCTTTTTTTGATCACCCTGACATTATTGTTCATTGCAATGAACATGAGAAATTGCTCATCAAAGACACATAAAATTTCTTAAAAGATTGAAATTTAAAACCCATCCCTGGAGCTTGTCTTAATATTGAAGCAATCTCATTGCCAAGGTTTGAATTTGAGCTCTCATGGATTTTAAATGAGAAATGTTTGCACATGGCTTACCCAATAAAATAAGACTACATATATTTCTATATTGATATTGAGACTTGGTGTGACATTCAGACTTTTCAGGGAAAATAATATATTGTGTGTGTGTGTGTCTTATATATATATTTCCATATTTTTAAATAAATGCTATCTTTATTTTAATATTCAAGTTTATAGTAAGAACTAGAAATAGTTAATATAAATATATATATTATATAAAACCTTTGATTTCTAAAACAATAGTGACAAAAAAGTGGTCTTTCAGACATGAAAATAATGCTAAAGCAATATTTATATATTATTTTCTTGAATTTTAAAATAATGTGTAATTTTTGCGTGATAGCACAACACATTTATACATAATATATAATAGTGTGATATTACTAATATTTTAAATTAATATAATTTAATATATATTAATGTAAATTAATATAGAAATTATACTTCTATAAATTTAATAGAATATAATTTTCTAAGAATATAATTTCCTTAACACTAAATTAACACTACTGAATCAAATTATCAAGAATATAGACTTGCGCTAGCTGTGAATATGTTTCTTAGTTTTGTTTTATTCATATTGGTACAAGTTTTATAGTAGGCGACATGTTTTCAATGTGTGTCTCTAAGAAAGAACTGGAGGCATTGTTGCCCCAGGCCACCAAAATAAACTCAAGGGGAATAATCACTCACTTGACAAGTATTTTTTAAACACATGCTAGACAAACTCACTGTCATGGTTAATACACATGGAACTAACACTCAAATGAGAGAAGAAGGAAAATAAAGAAAATAACGTCATTCCTCTAAATATTGTATAACGAACATAAACAGAAGGAAAAGGAACCCAAAGGAGATTCAGGAAAGCACTTTGCAGGAAGTGGTAAGAGCCACACACCCGCCAACAAGAAATAAGAAATATCAAATTAATGGGGTGTCTTTGAGCTGTAACACAGTCGGGGAGGGAGATAATGGTTTACGAAGAACCCAGGAAGACTGTCATGGACCCATTATGTAACCCCTGAAACGCATGCTACATTTGTGCTCAAACTGTACAAGGAAGGCATAAGGAAGAGCTCTTAAGCATGTGCTTTACTTGGTTTAACTTACATATTAAGGGCATCTCTGTGACAACCTGTGAGGGTACTTTCTGAGGAGTGTTTTTGTAGGTGGTGTGACTTCAGTAAGGAGGGGAGAAGGGAGGTCAGAGGCTATTACATCTGTTCTCCTGAGAGAGAGATAACATCATAAGAAATAAAATGTTTTTCTGTTGATTAAGAACTCAACCAGCAGCATATTAGAGAAGTCATAACCTTGGTATTGGTAGATCTGAAGAACTGAGCCACCAACCCCGAATATCCTATACCCCCCAAAAAAGAGTTTTTAACTTTGATGAGAAATTCATGTCCTTTAGTCTTGCTTCCAATTCTGATTTTCCTTTGACTGACCAATAAAATTGAAGAGCTAGGTTTCTAAGAAGATGTTGTTATAACATTCTAAAAGAGTTTTTAGAAGGAGTACCATATGTTTTCACTCATAAGCGGACCTTGAACAATGATCATAATGCTATAAAAAAGGGATTAACAGTTGAGGGGAACTGTCAGAGGAGGGAGGGGCACCCCTTATCAACAAGGGTACCTACGTAATGAACATTTGTGTACCTAACCCTGAATTGTACGCCACATCTTTAAAATTAAAAAAAATTTAAAAGAAATATATCTAATGATGAATTTCAAGTTCCATAATTCTCACACGAGATAAAATTTTAGAAGTTTAACATGTGAATTTCTGTAAAGTTGTTTCATATTCTAAAAATATTCAATTCTAACGCTACACAGAGATTCTGACTTACTTGTGACTTGTAGTGTAGACTCAAGAAAGTACAGGGTAGTATATACTGACTTCAAATACTGACTCTGGCATTTGTAATTGTGTTACGACGGGCAAGTCGGTTGGGCAGTTTAACCTCTCTGAGCCTCTATGAAATGGAGATGATAAGAGTATCTTTTTCAGACAGTAGTTGTGAGGACTGCATTAGATGATAATTCACCTACAACAGGATGTCATACATAAGAATGACTCAATATTAGTACTATTATTATTTATAGGTTTTTGTATCCTTTATACTTCTCTTATGTTTATACAACTCCAAAATTATTTCTTCCAAAAAAGGGAACATTTATATAAATTAATTCAAGAAACAAAGCAACTCTGTACAAATATTTTTACTAGAGATAGTATTAATTATTGCACTGGCATTTAATACTGTATTAGTTTCCTATTGCTTCTACAACCCATGTCCACAAAATTCATTGCTAAAAATAACATATATTTTTTGACCTTAAAGTTCTGTAGGTTAGATGTACAACATGGATTTCATTGGACTAATATCAAGATATCAGAAGGGCTATACACATTCTGGAGGCTCTCAGCTAGAATTCCTTTTCTTGCCTTTTCCAGCTTCTAGAGGTGATCACATTCGTTGGCTTGTGACTCCCTCCTGCCACCTTCAGCGACAGCAATGTTGCATTTTTTCCATATCTTCTTTCTATTGACACATCTGCTTCTGATTCTTCTTCTGCCTCCTTCTTCCATGTATAAAGACGTTTCTGATGAAATGGGTTTATCCAGGTAGCCCAGGATAATATCCTTATTTTAAGATCAGCTGTTAAGTAATCTTAATTCCATCAGCAACCTTAATTATTTCCTTGCCTGTAACCAAATACATTAATGGATTATGAGAAATAGAAGATGGATATCTTTAGGGAGTCATTATAGTATATTATATATATTAATACATAGTGTGTTCATGATTTTAGCAATAATAACTTCTTTATATGATAGTGATGTCATTTTATAAACTCAGTTCTACTCTTCATTTTGTTTTCTGAAAGATGATGAGAAACATCTTTGTAAGACACAACATATAAGTGGTTATAAAATGATATATTTGACACATATAAAAGTTACAGCTAAAAAAAAACTGTAAAAGTAAACAACTAAAATTGCAGACCTTAAATTTAAACTATTTCACTGATATGTGCTCATTATGCTAAAATTAATACAATTTATTTTTATAATTTATTATTCATATTCCCTTTTATTGGAAAAAGCTGTGAAATGTTATTAAACGTAATGATTTTTTTCCCATCGAAGCTGGACTGGTTAAAAAAAATGTGGTACATATTCACAACGGAATATTATGCAGCCATGAAAGACAAACATATGGACTTCGCAGAAACTTGGATGGATTTAGAGTCTATCATACTCAGCGATCTATCAAAGAAACAAAGATCAGAGTACCATATATTCTCACTCATAAATGGACCTTGAACAATTATCATAATACTACAAGAAAGGGATTGGCAGTAGTGGCAAACTGCCAGGGGAGGTGGGGTGGGATTGGCAGTTGAGGGAAACTGCCAGGGGAGGGAGGAACACACCTCATCAACAAGGATACCTGCATAACCAACACTTGTATGCCTAACCCTGAATTGAACCCCATATCTTTAAGGTAAAAAGAAGAAAAAAAGTAATGATTTTTTTTGAACAAAATAGCTAAAACAAAAAGAGAACAAGACTGATTTGCTTCAAAGGCACATATGCAAAACCTGTTTTGATCGCAGTTGAAATTGTTGCTTGGGATTATCCACACAGTTTTTCACTTCATTATTTAACAATTCTAGTATGTTTGAAATACAAATGTTTGCTCCATTTTGGATACATATTGAATACCGATAGGTGTTAACATTTTGGGTTTTTCCAGCTGGTAAATATTCCAGTTACTAGTCAATGGTTTGATGATTAGAGACAGGTAGAAGAGAAACGCAACACAAAAAGTTCATTTTCTTGGAATGTTAATTTTACACAAAATTTTGACTATGTATTGCTTTTATGTTAAAACTGTAGAAATGCTTCATGAACTAGTGAAATATTTATGTTTTCATTACAAAGTATGTCTCCTGAAAAATGCATTTTTTGGAGTGTGGCCAATTTGTGTTGTAACTTTGAGAACTATGTCTGGGCATCTTTCTTATCTACCAACAGACTGTCTCTGACAAGCAAAAGAAAAACAAAAACACCAAGTAAGAAAAAAGAACAGATAAAACACAAAATATTAATATAATTTGCTTACAGGCATTAGAGATGGCAAAATCAAAAAGGATTAAAAGACCTGGGATGCTGAAAAAGGAAGAACATCTAGAGTGGTGAGCTGATTATCAGACTATCACTTGATAGTCCCTGGTTGCTTTTCCAATTTTAGATGTTCATGAGAGCTTAAGATTTTGGACTTTCTCTAAGAAGAGACTCACTCTTGTGACAACTGAGAAAAAAGATAAAATCTATGAAGTCTCACAGCGCTAACATGCTTTCTTGGCCAGGAACATGGGCCTACGAATGTCATCCTAGCACCTTGGGAGGCAGAGGCGAGAAGATTGCCTGAGTACAGGGGTACAAGTTGAACCTGGGAAACTTGGCAAGATCTTATGTCTACAATAAATAAAAAAATTAGCTGCGAGTGGTGGCAGGCACCTGTAGTTTAGTTGTTTGGAAGGCTGAGGCAGAAAGATCACTTGAGTCTGCTGTGGTGAGCATGCCAGCCTGGATGATAGTGAGTCTCTGATTTTAAAAAACTGCTTTATTTTCAAGATATTCTGAATTCTGTGCTATGCAGAAGTCTAAAAGCTAGGATGAGTATAATGTCAACAGTCTTGTAGCACTAATGAGATGAGGGTTAGACTTCACTACATCCCCAGAGTAACGGCCAGAGGACTACACTAGAATTTCAGAAGGGAAGTTGAGATCAACTCAAGATTTACTTACTTCTGTCATGAATTAGCTTAAGGGAATGAGATATGAAATATATCAATTTAGTAAAGAAAATAAAAGACCATCTCTAGAGAAGGATCACTCCATCTGGGTCCTATAGATTTCTCAAGGTATAAGATAAATGTGTAAAACACAATCGCATTTCTATACACCAATAATAAACAAACAGAAACCCAAAATAAAAGCACAATTCCATTCACAATAGCCACAAAAAAAAAAGAAAAGAAAAAGAAATACCTTGGCATCTTCCTAACCAGAGATGTGAAAGACTTTTACAATGAAAACTACAAAACACTGCTCAAAGAAGTCAAAGATGACACAAACAAGAGGAAAAATATTCCATGCTCATGGATTGGAAGAATAAACATTATTAAGATGTCCATTCTACCTAAGGCAATCTACAGATTTAACTCAGTACCCATCAAATTACCAGCAACATTCTTTTCAGACCTAGAAACAACAATACAGGGATTCATATGGAAACATAAATGACCAAGAATAGCCAAAACAATCCTCAGCAGAAAAAGCAAAGCAGGAGGTATCACACTCCCAGACTTTAAATTCTATCATAAAGCTACAATAATCAAAACACTCTGGTATTGGTACAAGAACAGGCATATAGATCAATGGAATAGAATTGGGATTCCAGAAGCAAAACCTCAATATCTCAACCAACTTATCTTTGACAAAGCCTCCACCACCAACCACTGGGGAGAGGAGAACCTATTCAGTAAATGGTGCTGAGAAAACTGACTGACCACATGCAGAATATTGAAACAGGACCCCTGCCAATCCCTATACACAAAAAATAACTCTAAATGGTTCAGAGACCCAAACGTAAAACCTCAAACTATAAGAGCCATAGAAAATGCAGGAGACACTCTTATGAAAGTTGGAACTGGCAAACAATTCCTGATCAAAACCCGAAGTGCCCAGGCAATAGAGATAAGATAGACAAGTGGAACCTCATCAAACTGACAAGTTTCTGCAAAGCAAAAGAAACCATCAAGAGAACAGGGATACAGCCCACAGATGGGAAAAAAACATTTGCCCACTCCATGTCTGACAAAGGCCTAACATCTAGGATCTACAAGGAACTCAAACATGCTGAAAAGAAAAAACAAAATCCCATTACAAAGTGGGCAAAAGACATGAATAGACAGTTCTCAAAAGAAGACATATGAGCAGCCAACAGAGACATGAAAAAATGTTCAGCCTCACTAGTCATCAAAGAAATGCAAATTAAAACTACACTGAGATAGCACCTAACTCCAGTCAAAATGGTCATCATCAATACTCAAAAAATAACAGATGCTGGAGAGGATGTGGTGAAAAGGGAATACTTCTACACTGTTGGTGGGAGTATAAACCAGTATAGATGTTGTGGAAAACAGTATGGTGATTTCTAAAAGTTCTAAAAATCGACCTTCCATATGACCCCACAAAACCCCTACTGGGAATATACCCGGAAGAGCTCAAATCACTCTATAAAAAAGATACCTGCACACGTATATTTATTCCAGCATTGTTCACAATAGCAAGAACATGGAATCAACCATGCTGCCCATCAATAGAGGACTGTATTGTAGAAATGTGGTACATATACACAATGGAATATCATGCAGCCATAAAGAACAAAATTATGAACTTGGCAGCA
>CAUYQG010113786.1:0-12153 GCA_963574415.1 Tarsius wallacei
GGGTGTTCTAGGAGTCCATCAGCATCAGTGTACCAGCTGGCATTGTTGTCTAAGACTACGTTCAGTTTCAGTGAATTTTTTGGAGATTCTTTCAACACTTTTGCTCATTTCATAGTGGGTCATTTACTAGCACCCCTCCCCGTAGTTCATTTTCACCTCGTGCTTGACCTGTTCTTTAAGACCTAGATAAGAACTGCCTCTTTGAAGAAGCCTTCCCTGATCCTTCTAGCCCATGTCACATTAATCTCTTCTTTAAACTTTTAAAGCACTTAGTTATATAAAGCATTTAGTTACATAATGTTTTAGCACATAATTATGTATATGTGTGTTTACCTAATTTACCTGAAATATATATATTAAATATATTTATATCTATAAATCTTGTATATATTTTTACCTAAATATGTATAATATATATTATATAAAAACATATTTACCTAATTTGCTATATATAAATATATCCTCAATAGGTATTTAACATATTTATACATAATATAAATTTATATTAAATATATATTTTATGTAAATACATATTTAAATATATTTAAGGTAAATTAGATAAATATACGTAAATTAGATATTTTTATATAATTTTAGAATTGTAGATAATTAGGCAAAATCAGGTTAAAATTACATGACTACTTATATTTAAATTTACCTAAGTGTTTAATGTGGGCACATAAGCTTCTTAAAGGTAGTATTTGTATGTTTTATATCTGTTTCACTTACTTCTTTTATATCCCTCACAGTAATGAACATAGATAGATTCCCGAATACATATTTCTTGAATTCAGTCTTGCTACATATTCATTAATAAATAAATTTTCCTTCGTTATGAGCTACGAAGTTTAACTTTTTGTTATAGTCAGCAGTTATCCAGCATTTAACTTCACACTCTTTAAATATCAGATTTTGAGTGAACGAGTCTATATAATAACAGACTTACAATTTCTAGGTACGATAAAGTAACACAGGAATTTTTCTTAAATTCAAAATTCATATATTGTCGGTTTATCAACAGCATAAAGAATTCTCTTGTAAGTACTTTGTTGTTTGCTACAAATCTGATATGCCGAATGAAAAAGAAATATGTTTTTGCCCTTAGGCAGCTTTGTCTGGTTGGGAAGATAGAAACATTCTCACAGAATAATTAATAGAAATATAAAGGAACAAGCATCTTTTGAGCACTTAGTTCTAGCCGTTATGATGAGGAGGGGCCTTTACATGTATTTTATTTAATCTTTATTGTAATCCCATATGAAATGGGTGGTATCAGGTTGATTTTACACATGAAGAAGTAGAGATTCAAAAGTTACCTGGTTTACTGGTAATCACACTTCTAGTACCTGGCAGGATCTGTTGGCCTCCAGAACCCTTATATATTTTCATTATATGACAAAGTTACTAGGTATAGATATAACTATTATAGAATAGATATAGAAGGAAGTAGAGAAATGTGAAGTGAACAAGAAAGTTGCCTGAACTTAGGTAGATCAGGAAGGAGTGAAGAGTGGTGTTTTAAGTGGAAGAAAACTCATATATGAACAGAGCACATTTGAAGAACAGTAACGAGATTAGCCTACCCCAAGGCTGCTTCTTTAAGCTTCTTCATAAGAATCCAACTTGTGTACTTTCTTCTCTTTCTAATTTCAGTAGTCTATTTTGCATTTAAGACCCAAGGGTAATTCTGTGGGCTCTTTCTACACAATCAAATTAGGCTTCCTTTTTTTTTTTTAACTGCCTAATATACCTATTCTTTTAAGCCATGTTTTTTGTTTTTTCATTCAAAGATATCGCTCCTACAGGACTTTAAATCTCACAAAGGCAGGGATCATGTACCTTATGATCATTATTGTTGCTCTACACTTTCCATGGTGCCTGAAACATAAATATTTGCTAATTGACTTCTCTAAGCGGTGGTTTTGTCTTTCTGATATTGTGTGTTTCAAAATGTTTCTATACAGAAGAATTTGCTTAACTATTATTTCATATGGTCTAATAATTGTTCTTCTCAGATTTAGATTTAGGTTCATTCAGCAAATGTTTATTGCACACTGACTGTATGTCAGATCCTGATCTGGGCACTCAGGGTATAGCAATAAACACAATTGTTAAAAATCCCTGTCCAGTGGAGCATATATTCTAGTAGACTGTCTAGAAAGAGTCCCTGAACATTGTCATGATTATTTCTCACCCCCTGTTTCTTTCATGACTAGATGTTTTTCTTATTCATACGACCAGTTGCTAGTTTAGACATGGCTGTCATGTCTGTGTTGTTAAGAATGCCACATTTCAGCCGGGCTCGGTGGCTCAGCCTGTAATCCCGCGCCTTGGGAGGCTGAGGTGAGTGGATTGCCTGAGCCCGCGGGTTCGAGAGCCGCCTGGGCAGGCGAAACCTCATCTCTACAATAAAAAATCAAAAAAATTAGCCGGGCGTGGTAGCGTGCGCCTGTAATTCCGGCTCCTCGGAAGGGTGAGGCGGAAGGATCGCCGGAGCCCAGCAGGTCGAGGCTGCGGTGGCCGGGAGCGGCCACTGCACTCCAGTCTGGGCGATCGTGTGGGAGTCCTACTAAAAAAAAAAAAAAAAAAAAGAATGCCACATTTCCCAATCAAAGTCAGTCTCTATTAAGCAACTCTAAAAAAAAGAATGCCACATTTCCCAACCAAAGTCAGTCTCTATTAATCAACTCTAAAAAAAAGAATGCCACATTTCCCAACCAAAGTCAGTCTCTATTAAGCAACTCTAAAAATTCCAAAAGTATTCTCTAAGGAAGAAACAAATTCAGATTACAAAATAGTTTTTCAGAAATTTAAAGAAGTGAAAAGTTTGATTAGAATTTATTATTTCAAATAGAGAGTTTATATTAAATTATGCCCTATATTTTGATCTGATCTAGTTTATGTCTATTTGGCTATTTCTGAGTGCTTAGTTAACTATTATAAGAAAGTAACAGACTGGGCTCAGTGGGTCAGCCTATAATCCCAGCACTTTGGGAGGCCGAGGCAAGTAGATTACCTGAGCCTGCGGGTTCGAGACCAGCCCAGACAACTTGGTGAGATCTCATCTCTACAATAAAGAAAAAATGAGCTGGGCGTGGTAGCACGTGCCTGTAGTTCGGGGTACTTGGAAGGCTAAGGCGGAAGGCTCGCTGGAGCCCAGCAGGTTGACCTCTGGGGTGGCCATGAGCGTGCCACTGCACTCCAGCCTGGACAATGGAGTGAGACTCCGACTCAGAAAGAAGAAGAAGAAGAAGAAGATAACAGCATTACAGATGTCCTGGGGGAGGGAGGGGGACTTTTCAGAAAATGCTGAAAAGCTTAATTTACTAGATATTAGTGGTTATTGTGTTTTAGTCATAATACAACTTCCCCATGTCCATTTAAATATAATTTCTGTAAGCTTTAACTTCATAGTAACCTTTACTATGTAGAGAATCTTACATATTTTTGCAGTCATCATTGAAATATAGCTTAAGACTATGTCTGGTTAACTGAATTTTCTTGGTTATCCGAATCTTGTTTTACCTGGATTATCATTTTTCAAAATAATGAGAGAATGCGATTTAGGCCATTAAATGATTTTGAAGATGGTAATAATGATTAGCATGCTGTATGCAGGCATTGTGCTCACTTTATAGGTAATCGCATGTACCTACAAGCTTATGATGTAATTACTATTATTATTCCTATTTTATAGATGGAGAAGCTGGGTTTTAGAGAGGTTAAGTGATTTGACCAATGTCGCATGGCTGGTGCAGATGATATCTAAACCAAGGAGTCTAAATAGTTTTTCAAAAATTTAAGGAAGTGAAAAGTTTGATTAGAATTTATATCAAATAGAGAGTTTGTATTAAATTATGCCCTATTTTTAATCTGATACTTCTCCCAACCACCTTATTATGTAGCCTCAAAAATTTGAATATAGTTTGGTCTGATAATTTTTAGACTTTACAGTGTGTTTTAGGGTCATGAGTTAATCAGTATATGCAACCTTACCCTTAAAAATGATAATTTGTTTGCTGCTCATTTTGGTTATTTTTATGCCTTAATGCTTTCGATAAAATACTTCCAGGGACTAATTCATGTTTTCTTTTTTCCTCTTTGACAGCTTTGGATTCAAAGGCTAACAATTTGTCCAGTCTGTCCAAGAAATACCGCCAGGATGCGAAGTACTTGAATATGCGTTCCACTTATGCCAAACTTGCAGCAGTAGCTGTATTTTTCATCATGTTAATAGTGTATGTGCGATTCTGGTGGCTGTGAAGTAGTGAATACAGTCACTGGCAAGGAATAACCTAGAACCTAGTAGGTGTGTTTTCAGGAAGGTGAGCTCACAGGGATGTGTATTAGAATCCAAGTGGAACTTTTGCCTCTAAAGACCTTGCAAGAAAAGTCATGTCCTGAAAATGAAAAGTTACACCTCATTGAATGAAGCTTAATCCTATGTAGAAAGTCTCTTTTGGGGGCAGAGGCTTTCTCTGGGTGCTAAGCCATATATGTTAGGGAATAGTAGATTGTTTTATTTTGTTTTTTTCCCTCCCAGTACATTTTAAGAACAGCACTGATGGGGCATTCTCATTCTCTAATGGAAGCATCGATGAGATTCAGTTTAGCCAACCTGTGCTAGCAACATTCTGAAATTCCTTCAAAGAAGGCAGCCCTTTGGGAATTGTTTTTGACTCTGATCAACATTCCTTTTGTTGGTGACATTTATGATTTTCAGCAATCTGAGTTTTTGATGGCCTTTCAAAAAAGACTCCAGTACATGAAGGTTCATTGCTATGCTGCACAGATCTTGTCTGTTGGCCCCTGTAGAAAGTTAATCTTCGTTATTTTTCTGTATTTTGCTTATTGCACAATTGCTTTAGGGTTAAATGAATTATATTAAGATGCCTTGAAATTATAGCACTCCTTGATTAAGAAGCTAAAATGTTTGTCTCATTTATTCCTTAAACAAAAGACTTAAATTAGTTTGGGGCATTATTTTATTTTGCAGCATTTGGTTTATATTAATGTGAGAGCATGTATAGCATGTGGCTAGCCAGAGGCCTGGCTTAATGAGAAGAAAGAAAGGCCCACCTCACAATTACAGCTTTGTCCTGCCCCTTCCTCATTTTCTCTACTACGGTTTTCTCCACTGTTTGTTTTCCTCCTGCTACAATTGCTACCATTTAAAAATTTTCCCCGTGCCCAGCAGTGTTGTGTCCCATAAACATACTCAGGATATTCTCAAATTTCAAAATGGAAAATGTTCATATGTGTAGTTAATTAAATTTAAAGTTTTTGCAGTTCAACTACTCAAATTACTAAATACATTTATTTGAGAAAGTCTGAGAACACCTCATTCCTGTTTTAGTTGATGTAAATTCTCTGAGAATGGCCTAGAGATAGCTAACTCACTTACAGCGGTTTCTATTAACTAAAGTATCTGTGATGTTTTCCTTTTTTGCTCAGGGATAATGGGGATTTCCTTTTACCTTTTGAGTTAGAATTTTTTAAGTGGAGAGAGTAGGCCTTTTAAATATTATCACAAGGGTCCATAGTATAACCTAAAACTCCAGCTCATACTGCAAATATTTCTTTAAATTGTACAGGAAAATGAGCCAACTTATTTCTTAACATCTTTTGAAAGAAATTTAACGAGTAAGTAATTTTATAACACTGAGGGATCATCAAAGATACTGTCCTGGCTGGGCGAGGTGGCTCACACCTTATAATCTCGGCACTTTGGGAGGCCAAGGTGAGAGTATTACCTGAGCTCACGAGTTCGAGACCAGCCCGGGCTATTTGGCAAGACCTCATCTCTACAATAAATTAAAAAAAAAAAAAAATTAGCCAGGCATGGTGGCGTGTGCCGATAGTTCCAGCTACTTGGAGGGTTGAGGTGGAAGGATCATCTGAGTCCAGCAGGTCAGGGCTGCAGTGGCCATGATTGTGCCACTGCACTCCAACCTGGGCAACAGAGTGAGACTCTGACTCAAAAAAAAAAAAAAGAAAGATTCTGTCCTGATACCTGGTAGAGGAAAAAAAATCTTGTTTCCTTATTACAAGGCAAGGAGAAATGCTTATTTTATTCCTGATAATTTACAGAACTAGAAGAATTTTTTTTCTTTCTATTACGAACCTAAATCTGCCAATTGGAGTTTTGTTCATGAAATACGAAGTTCCTTTTTATAGAGAATAAGTGCTTTTAAGTCACTAAAAGTCTCCTCGCTAAGTAATGATGTTGATAATCAAAGCCTTTGAAAGGCTGGAAACCTAAGTAGTGGTACTGTAGCATTTGGTGCTTCTGTAGGAGTAGAGAGTGGCAGCTCGTTGAGAGTTGCGTGCTGCAGCCTGATGGTCAACAGTGAAGTAAATACTTCTAGAATGTTCACTTCAGTGTGAAGTTTGCTATCTAGTTACCTTACATACACATACCCTTTGTAGGTATAGTTCTGTCTAATCTTAGTGGGCTATTTAAGAAAGAAGAGGTGAGGTGAATGATGGCTTAAGACCAGGGCAGCAGAAAACAGAGAGAATGACTGTCATAATATAGCTCCGACTTCTTTATAGGAAGTAGTAGGAAGATCTGCCTAGATGAAATGTTTCAACAACCAAACTGGCATCTAATTTAGAATGTGATACTGTATGGGATTATTACAGGCACATTAAGAAAGGGCCCAGCTGGGCTTGGTGGCTCAGCCTGTCATCCCAGCACTTTGGGAGGCCGAGGCGAGTGGATTGCCTGAGCCCACGGGTTCAAGACCAGCCTGGGCAACTTGGTGAGACTTCGTCTCTACAATTAAAAAAAAAAAAATTAGCTGGGCATGGTAGCACGCGCCTGTAGTTTCGGCTACTTGGAAGGCTGAGACAGAAGGATCGCCGGAGTCCAGCAGGTCAACGCTGGGGTGCTGGGGTGGCCATGAGAGTGCCACTGCACTCCAGCCAGGGAGACGGAGTGAGACTCCAACTCAAGAAAAAAGAAAGACCCCTAATTTTTGGGGGGTAAGAGAAGACTTTGTAAGGAGAATGGAGCATCCTAGGCAGAGTCAAGGGCACGTGCAAAGGCATGAGTAAAGAGAGTGAGGCACATCTGGGATTGTAACACGTTCATTCAACTCAACTCAGGATAAGCATAGTCAGCACAGGAGACATGGGGAAGGAAAACTAGACTGGTACGTTGTCATAAAGGGACTTGTCTACCATGCTAAGGAGTTTGGGTAAGTAATGGCTATGGTGAAGGATGGCATCAGATTTATAGTTTCAAATGATCATTTTGGCCATAGTGTAAAAGCCATAGTAGAGAGGGATAAACCTGGAAGTCGGGAGAGGAAACTAAGGAACCATCAAAGGCAGGATAGCACATGGACAAGTTTCAAGTGATTTTTGAGAAAAAGTAACCAGAGGTACCAGGTAACATATAATGCCTTCTTTGTTAGGAGCTTATTTAATTCCCACTTAACAAGACTTTTTGAACTAAGTACTGTTCGTAACATTACATGAATAAAGAAGCTTTACAAAGGATACTGCTCTGAAGCATGGAGGAGTTAGGTATTTTGCCCAAAGTTACAGAGCTAGAATGTGATGAAACTAAAATTTGAACCTAGGTAGTTTGGCTCCAGCGTCTGTGCTTTTAACTACTATTACTACCACCAAGAGGTCAAGCAAAATAAGTACAAGAAATGTATTTTTGAATTTATCAACCAGGAATTTAATCATTTAGGCAGAAGTAATTCCAGAGAACTGGGGACAGAATCCAGATTGCAGTGGGTTGAGGATTGTGTGAACCACTAAGAAGTGAAAACAGAACTACTCTCACAAGTAGCTTTTCTGGTTATTGTGACACTGGACTTAATGGTATGTTCTAATTAAGACAGTTTGCTATGTAAAAATTTAGAAATATTTGGACATTATTCACACATCTGGTTATGTAAATGTATAACACTGGTTTTTAAGCTTTTTGAGAACCCTTTGAAAATTGCATGAAAGGTATTTGCCTTTACCCCAAAGAACTGTTCATGTGTACATCACACCAAGGATCACATACTATTTCAGGCTGTCCAACAACTGCAAAGCCTGCTCATAACCTGCTGGACCATGGTCCCTCAAATATTTAAGAACTCCAGATATACAGGATGTGGAACTCAGAGGTAAGTACCCAGAAGCCTTGCAAACTGTCCAGCCATGGTGAATTGGAAGAATTCCATAGTTTGAACTAACTTTGTGGATGAGATGTATTCTTAAAAAATTGTGTACAAAAAAATTGGTATCATAATATTTTCCTATGGTGCATTCAGGGATCTGGTTCACAGAAAAAACCTTTTTTGGTCCCAGTTCCTTAAGATCATAAAGAGCTTAAAATTTATGTTTTCTACTTTTATCAGTTAAGAAGTCTTACAAAACCAAATTAAGAAGGAAAATGGATAATCATTTCTACACACACAAGATTTAGTAAAATATGTATAATAAGATATCTCATAATGTAAATTTCCACCGTATTGGGACTTTTCACAACTAAGGGTGTGGATATTGGTGGCCACACAACTAAGGCTTTTGGTTTAGTGTGTGAGCAGAACTGGCCGAGCTCCACCTGGTGGGTTTTTTCCCAGAAACCTCAGCAGCAAGGCAAACAAAAGTGGTTGTATAGAAGTTAGTACTTCTACAATTGCATATTAAATCATCGAACCAAATACTTATACTGTAAAGGTCCCCACAGAAAAAACTTCATCATGTGTGACACAGTCTGAGACAGGTTGAGTAAATGTTATCTCACATCATATTATTTGTTACTGTCAGGCAAAGTTGATCCAATAGTCTAAAGCTATCTCAAGCAATTTAGTCATGCAGTTCTAATAGTTTATTTCAAGTGCTGTAACAACCCATGTTTTAGATTAGAAAAGCCATTAGAAATTTGACTTCCAGATAGTAAACTCTATACTTTTTTCTCGTCATCTTCATTATTTTTAGGCACTCCATTATTTTAACTGGGCTGTTTCATAAGTCATGGATATACACAATTTGAATAAAAGAAGAAAACGGGTAAAACGGTCTAGTAAGGAATAGGAAAACAAAGTATTAAGCATTTTACATACGTTATTACAATTCTTATAACCATTTTCTCTGCTTTCCTAGAAGTACTTAGATTCAAGTCCAGAACTACTGGACACCTAATCACTACTCAACAGTATTTGCTACTCCTAAATAATGATGTAGACATGTTTTAAACATTTCACTTTGTACTATCAAGTTATTAGTATGCTTATTTTGAAAAGGCTTTTTTTACAATTTCATTTCATTATTTCAGTCCATTTTTAATTTATCACTTCCCCCCTTATTCTTTTTACATCGTTTTTGTCCTTGGTTTGTAATACATCTTTCCTTATTTTATTTGTTCCTTTACTTTGTTATTTGACCTCAATGTTAATTCAACAATTTTCTGCATCTAATTCACTAAAATTTTAGCTAAGTGGTTTCTTTAAAAAGAAATAAAATTTTCCCCTTTTAAAAAAGTCCTTTTGCCCATTCTTTTCTCTGACTCTCATTTCTTTTATTTTTCCATTTTACTTTCTTTTTTGTTTCCCTAGATGCTGTTTTTACTTACAAGTTAATGCAGTGCTGCAACTTGGCTTCTGTAAATGAAGAGTTTCAAAATCAATTCAGTCTTATCTTGGTTCCTTATTTGTAGGCCTTAAATTATCTTACCATTTAGCGATTTTATAATAGTCTATGCTCTCTCATTTTAGTCTGCACATATTAGTCAGCAAAAGTATGCCCCTGCCTTAACAAATCCCCTTTATAAAAAATTTCAGACATTGCAAGAATTCTTCAAGAAGCAAGCTCATCTAGTTTGCCTTCTGCATTTAGGGCTTCAACTATTAACCTGTATTGCTGGCAACTCCCAAATATATCTTCAATCTTGTGTTCCTGGCCCAAATTTTTTGCTGCTTATTGGATATCCGTTTTTTAATATCCCATAAATATTTAATTGCATCTAAGCATCTTATTTCCTCCACCCCATTGCTCAAAGATAAAACCAAATCTGTGCTTCCTATTATATTTCCAACTGTTCGGTATCACCTGCCACGTCTTTGCCTGAATTGCAAGTCATGAGTTGGATTGGATTCCTGTGTTTTCCTCTTTCATCTCTAACTCAACCCGTTAACCCGTTAACCAAACGTTTTCCATCCATTGCTTCCTTTCCATCCTTTTTGCCTTGGGTTCAAGCACTCATTAATCTTAACATGGACTTTTACAGTAGGCTCTTTACTGGTTTTCTTAAAAACATTCCCCTTCTCAGTACTTCCTTCCCATGGATAGGAATTTTGTAAAAGAGGTAATCGTACTTCTTTTCCTATAGAATAAAAGATCCCACACTCTAGTACACTATCCACAATCTGGCCCCATTGTAACCTTCCAGACTCATCTGCTGCTCCCCACCACCTGCATTTTGTTTCAGCCACATTAAGTAATCTAGGCTTCTTTAACCAGTCAAGCACTTTCCTTGTGCCTTGGCTCATTCTGTGCCTTTTCCCCAGGATATTTTTGTGTGTGAGTACTTCTCCCATCTTTTTCCCTTTTAAACCAGCTGCTATGGCTTGCATGTGGTTTGGCCTCTCCAAAACTCGTATTGAAAATGTAATGGTGTTAGGAGTGGTGCCGAGTTGTTGAGATGGATTAATGTCTTTCTCTGGAGACTGGGCTTGTTCTCCTGGGAATAGTTTGCTCCGAGAGAGTGAGTTGTTACCAAGTGAGGGTGCCTTTCCTGTTTTGCTCTTTTTGCACTCACCTGTCGCCGCCTCCATCGCTCCCCCTTGTTCTGGGGCAGCAGGAGGCCGTCACCAGAAGCTGTCAAATGCGACTCTGATCTTGAGCTTCCCAGCCTGCAAAACTGAATTAAATAAACCCCTTTTCTGTAATAGGTTACCCAGTCTCTGGTTTTCTGTTATAGCAACAGAAAATAGTCTTAAGACACCTGCCTAAGTCCTGCTCATCTTTCAAAGACCCAGCTTCAGCATCTCGCTTGTAAATTCTTCCTGGCATTCTCACACCCTGCTTCCCACTGACCTGAGAGAAGTTATGTTTTCATCCTCCACAGCAACTTGTTCATTCCGAGAACAGACCTACAAATGGCAATGTGTTTTTGTTTCCTTGGCTACATGCCTTGCAAGGTACCTCAGTTAGAGAGCAGTTGTTACTCATAAATCTTTTGAATCCTTAGCATTTGGTACGGTGGCCAACACATTGGAGATGCTCAACAAATATTTTCAGGATGAGTACATTGAATTACAAAAAATGTATGCACAATTGTTTTGGAACTGGGCTGTTTCGTAAGTCATGGATATACACAATTTGAATAAAGGAGGAAAACGGGTAAAATGGTCTAGTAAGGAATAGGAAAACAAAGGCGCATTAAAAAGTCAGAACAAAAGAGGGAACCAATAAGGATGATATCGAATTAGCTGGGCATGGTGACGCGTGCCTGTCGCCCCCCTACTAAGGAGGCTGAGAGAGGAGGATTGCTTGAGCCCAGGAGTTCAGGGCTGCAGTGAGCTGTGATCGCCCCACTGCACTCAGCCCGGGCAACAGCGAAACTGTACAAAAGAAAAAAAGGTTATATGTAAGCACATTGGAGAAGAAGAAAATACAGCAAATGAAATTGGGACAGAAACAGTGGGAAGGTAAGGGATTGAAGAAGGCGAGGACATAAGGCATCGAGACAAGTTAGACTTGGAGAGAGCACAAAAGTCAGAACATCAGATCTTGGTCTGGGAATATTTCCAGTTGGTCGTCATGCCTATGGTTGCTTTTATGTTGTGTAGACATAATATGGATAATATTTATTAAGCATTTCATATCAGTTAGCTCCATAACTTTTATCTGAAAAAGTGACTTGAGTTCAGAGATAAATACCTTGACCAATATGTTGTGTAAGTTAAGACGTATTTTGCCATGCTCAAGTTAAGAAACTGGTTTCAGCCGGGCTCTGTGGCTCAGCCTGTAATCCCGCGCCTTTGGGAGGCTGAGGTGAGTGGATTGCCTGAGTCCGCGGGTTCGAGACCCGCCTGGGCAAGCGAGACCTCATCTCTACAATAAATCAAAAAATTAGCCGAGCGTGGTAGTGCTCGCCTGTAGTTCCAGCTACTCGGAAGGCTGAGGCGGAAGGATCACTGG
>CAUYQG010113787.1:0-35437 GCA_963574415.1 Tarsius wallacei
TAGTTCCAGCTACTTGGAAGGCTGAGGCGGAAGGATCGCCGGAGCCCAGCAGGTCGAGGCTGCGGTGGCCGGGAGCGGCCACTGCACTCCAGTCTGGGTGACAGAGTGAGACTCCAACTCAAAAAAAAAAAAAAAAGAAAAGAAAAAGAAAGGAGAGAGGACTAGCACAGACCCTTCCCTCATAGCCCTCAGAAGAAACCCATCCAGTCACCATCTTGATTTGGGATGTCTTGTCTCCAGAGTTGTGAGATAATAAATTTTTATTTCTTAAACAACAGAGCTTGTGGCACTTTGTTACAACAGCCCTAGGAAACTAATACAGACCCTTTATAACAATCCAGAGGGGAAAAAAACAAAAAACAGGGAAAGCCGCAATAGCCCAAACTGGAGAGAACATGGATGTGTTTGTTTAGTGAAAGCCACAGAGGTTAACCACACCAAGGATACATTGGAGCCTGGAGGCCTTCATATCCCAAAGGGAAATAAACTAGGCATGATCCATTTTTGTTTTTCTGTTTGTTTGTTTGCTTGCTTGCTTATAATGAAATTCAACTGTAGCAATCATGAATTCCCCAGGCCGCGTGATTCCCATGCATGCCCCTGCCCTGGCGGTTCAGAGACAACGTGTACAATGGAAAAGGCAATGGCTTCTGCAGAGCCACTCAAGGCAGGTACATGTGGTCGGTCATTGCTGGCAAAGATCCTACCGGTCCCACTGCTCACTGCTATTTCTGAAGTCAGATGAGAAGAAGATCTCACTCTGTAGACCTCTAGGAACTAGGCAAACCAGACTGAAAGCATGTGCTCTGACTGAAAATACTGGAAGCTCTCTACACAATGGGAGACATCAAGAGTGAACGGATCTCCAACACAGTCCAAGCATCCAACAGCAGCACCTGACAAAAAAAGGTAAAGTTGGCAAAGCGATTCAACAAGCATTCACAGCAACATGGATGGAAAGGCAGTCATTATCTTAAGTAGAATAACTCAGAAAGTCAAATACCACATGTTCTCACTTATCAGTGGGAGATAAATAATGTGTACATACACATGGTCACTGGACACTCAGAATGGTGGGAGGAGGACGAGGGATGAGAAATTACTTAATGAGTGCTAAAAACCCAGACTTCACCACTACAAAACATACCTATGTAACAAAACTGCACTTGTATTCCTAAATGTATAATAAACAAATTTTAAAAACAAGCCTTCAGTGAGCATTTCTGATGTGCCAACTACTTTGTCCTCTTGAGATCAGGGTAACCCCAGGCTGGGGCTAGAAGCTTTCCTTCCCTTGCTAAAGGGAGGGAGAACTTATATAGGAGCCAAAGGACACAACCCAGCTGGGAGAGATGGAAAGGGAATGTGGAAGAGGGAACTTGGAGAAATTTTCTGGGGAAAAGCCCCAAGAAAGTAGCTGAGGTGGTAAGGGGGAAAAAAAGGAGAAGCCATCAAAGCAGAGGCCTGGTTACAAAAGACAGAAAGAAAGAATTCAAAGAGTTTGGGGATAAGCTAGAATTCAGTTAAAGGTTATTTTCTCTGACCCCTAGCTAAAATTTAGCATTGCCTTCAGTTATGAATGTAAGCACAGGCCCCAGGAATATCATTTAGTACCCATGACATTGTCATGAGTAGAATACACAGAAATGTTCATATCTCATTACAGTTGTTGAAGATAGCTCAAAATATCACTACACATCACTAATTTGAAACTAGAGTATGTATTAGAACTGCCAGTCAATTTTATTGAGCATAATAATAAAAAAACACATGCTATCACGGTTTTCTAATATTATGCTGACTGTATATCAATATAATTGGTTATCTTTTTAATCTTATGTATTTTATTTTGTGAATTTAAGCAGTATTTGGAAAGGACGCCAATAGTCTCCATAAGACTGCAAAGAGATCCAAGATACAGAACAGGTTAAGAACACTGCTTACGCCTGAGCCCGCGGGTTCGAGACCCGCCTGGGCAACTTGGCGAGACCTCATCTCTACAATAAATCAAAAATTAGCTGGGCGTGGTAGCACTCGCCTGTAGTTCCAGCTGCTTGGAAGGCTGAGGCGGAAGGATCGCGAGTGGCCACTGCACTCCAGTCTGGGTGACAGAGTGAGACTCCAACCCAAAAAAAAAAATCCCTAATGATAAAAGTAAAGACTTAAAAGAATGAATCCCTAATAGGAAAAGTGTCAGGTAACCTTACATTATATACATCAGTAGTTTTCAAAGAAGGCTACTTTGTCCCCCAGGGACCATTTGGCAATATCTGGAGACATTTTTGATTGTCACAATGGGGAGTGGGGGATGCTACTGGCATGTTATGAATAGAGATCAGGGATGCTACTAAACACTCTATAATGTACAGGACAGCCCCCACAGCAAAGAATTATTTGGCCCAAAGTGTTAACAGTACCTCAGTTGAGAAAACTTACCATCTAGAGAATCTCGGGGTCAAGTATAATATGACTGAAAAAACAAAGGCCGTGCATCGCAGTGAGCAACTTTGAGTGTCCATTACACGGCTCACTCCAGCATGTTCACAGGGCCAGCCCAAGGATTGTAGTAATCATTTTTTAACCTGATTTCACAATTATGTCTCTGCTATCTCCCCAAACCTTGGGCAATTTAAAAATATTTATCAAGGAACCAAAGTCCCTTTGGAAAATTTCAGGCAGACCAGACTTAAAATTTCAGCTGGCCCTTTTGCATAAGAAATAGAAGGGAGCAGACAGGAAGCATTTAATTCAGAAAGGACGGGGGGGACCCTGCTACCGCTGGCTATCACTGGCTTTTACCTGATGGTCAGTTTATTTTCAAATCAAGGCACTGGCCCCAGGGGTTCCATGAGGTAACAGACTGAGATGGCTGGTCAGAAACCACTCCTCACTGCCTCCCTGCCTAGACTAGGGAAGTGTGGCTGGTGTGTTCTTTGACCTTTAGTCTGACACTTCACCCTTAAAGTTCCCTGGGAGAGGAGAGTGAGGGTTCTGGCAAATTCCAGGGAATAAGAAAAATTCATCTGGAAAAACTGCAGTGTTTTCCCTCTACTCTCAGTTTCTGTCAGTAGAAAGCATGTTTTTAAGTGTATGGACTTATTTTTAGATGGACTAAACTGCTACCTCTAAGAGATCAGATTTTCTGGTCTTCAGAAGAAAACAGAATGTAGTTGGCTTGGATAGCAAGAATATAATGAGAAAACTCTATAGAGTCAAAACTCACATGCCAGCTCTTCAGTAAATATAAACCTCTCATCATGGTGAGCCCAGAACACAGTGAAAAGGCTGTCTGAGATGCTTTATTGTTCTAGACTTTCAGCAATAAGACAACAGTTATTTCATTAGCTAGGATTCCTATAGCCTTAGTTGCAAATACAACCACTGATACATGCTATCTAGAAAGCAGAGATCAGCAAAGTTTTTCTCCAAACAATCAGATAGTAAATATTTTTGGTTTTACAGACCATGTGGTCTCTGTTTCAATTACTTAACTCTGCTGTTACAGTGTGAACTCAGTCACAGACAACACTGTGTTTCAATAAGACTTTACTTATGGATATCGATATTCGAATTTCATATATTTCTCATGTCATGAGATATTCTTTTAAAAGTTTTCTGTAAACATGTAAAAATGCAAAAACCATGCATTGCTTATAGGTCTTATGAAAAAGAAGCTGCAGGCCAGGTTTGGCCTATGGCTGTTTGCTGACCCCTGGTCTAGACCAAAAATTGCAATTTCCCTTCATTCTTCATTCTGAAGCTGCTATCTAAAATCAGTTTTCCTTCTTGTCTCGTTGTGATTCTGAAATCGCACTAGTAAAATGGGAAAATGAAAGAACAAACAAACAAGACTAATCAACTACCACACCACTCCCCACCAAAGTATCCAGGCTAGGAAGGATCTTGTTGTGACCTGCACAAGGAACTGTCTTGCTCAGTGCAGTTTAAAATCTGTGGCTTGATGAAGGCTAGCACTCCAATGTAATTTTTTAAATTCAGCCAATGTGAGCAATCTCCTTGTTTAGTCTTTGCAGTTTGACATTATTCAAACGTTGGGCCAGAAAAGAGGAATGGAGGGGAGCTGGGAAGTGAGCCAATTTCTGAAATCTAGTTGTCATCTTTCCTTGAGCACGTGTTAGGCCATTTCTTGTTCTCCAGAAAGGATAGGACTAGTTGGTCACCAAATATTTCTTGATAATCCATTAATATATTGAGAAAGCACGCTTATCCTTCCAACACATGTCCCGTCTCCCTATAAACGTGCTACTACTTAAAGAGTTATTTTCACCCTCACAACATTGGAGGAGTGAAATGTAGACTTCGAAGAAGTGGGGCAACCTCTTCCAGTCCCCTCCCACTGTGGGAGCTTTTTGTCCTCTCAATAAATCTTCCTTTCTAAAAAAGAAGAAGAAGAAGAAGTGGGCTCTGAACTCAGTTGGGAATGTGGTATGTTTGTGATGGGGATGGGCTTGCCAGATAAAATATGGAATATCCAGTTAAACGTGAATTTCAGATAAATAATAAATAGTTTTTTTAGTATAACTATGTGCCATGCAATCACTGGGCATCCTATATTTTTATTTGCTAAATGTAGCAACCCTAGTAGGGGACAGTGAAAAGATGACTCAGACTGGAACAAAAGATATTTACTGGTAAGAAGCAAAAACTTGTTATATAGGTATGGGGGTAGGGGGTGGTGATCATTATGAAACGGCTCCCCGCCAATGGCTAGGAACTTCACTTTGTGTTCTGGTCAACCCTCCCACTCCTAACTAACTCCTGGAGTCCTCAAAATCACTACTTACATTCCAGGGTTTGACAGAGTTTAAAAAACAGGTTTCTTGGAGGAATGTTCAGAGTGAGGGAACTGTTCTGTATCCTGATTGTTCTGGTGGTTGCACAAGTCTACACGTGTTAAAATTCAGAGAAGTATACATCAAAAAAAGTCAACTTTAGGGCCAGGCATGGTGGCTCAAGCCTGTAATCCCAGTTACTTGGGAGGGCGAGGCAGGAGGACTGCTTGAGCCCAGGAATTTCAGACCAGCATGGGCAACATAGCATACCTTGCCTCAAAAAAAAAAAAAAAAAAAGGTTAGTTTTGTTCTATGTTAATTTTAAAAATGTTAAGAGGGCTTGCAGTTTTTACTTCATCAGACAACCGATGAAGTCATCCAGCATGCCAGATAAGGAGCTGATTTAAGTAGCAGCCCTGGCTCTGAGACTATGGTTTTCTTACAAGGTCTGGATCCCAGAGGGCCCTCGCTGCTCTTACAAATGGGCTTCTGGCAGGCCCACCCCACCAATGTGCCCAATATACCTAAATGTATCTATATCTCGTGTAGTTTCAAGCTCTAACCCCCGCCCCATCAATCTCCACCTATTACTGGATTTACAATTAAATAAAATAGGCTGTGAAGGGCAGAAGTGGAAAACCAGTGGCCCAGGCTGGGGGCGGAGCGGGAGGGAGACTGAGACAGGGAATGAATCCAGCCCACACTATGTTAAAATCTGGTATGTTTGATTTGGCCCACACAGCATTTAAATCGTTGTGAGCATTTAAACATCAACAGACTTCCTTTAAAAGTTGGATTTTCAGGTTCTCCTGAAAAAGTGGAAGATCCTGGGCTCATATTCCCACAAGGCACCCTGGAGTTGAGTGCTGCCTGTCCCCTCAGGACCTGTGCACATTGGGGCCTTACCCCCTTATGTAAGGCAGTCAGCAGGGTGTCTGGCGCACATGTGCTCTCAGAACCTGGGAGGCCCTCCCTCCCTCCCCTCAAGAAAAGTTACAGGATGACGTTACCATCTTTTCATCGGCTTTCTGAAGTGTGAGGTACCCTGTTTCCCTATAGGGGAGAGAACCTACTTCTGCTGGTGGAAGCCTAGAAAAGGTCCCTTCCACAGCTAAGCTAAGCAGCTTCCAACTTTTCTCTGTGGACCCAGGCTGGGAGGAGATGCAGAGCTGGAACCATCTAGAAACAAGAGAAATGTCAAGACAGAAAAAGAGATGATGGCAGAAAGAGGAGAGAAAGGCAGGTAACTGAGCAACTGAAGTTGCTTTGCCTCCTCTTCTCTGTATTGGCAGAGCCAATATCTTCTCTTCATTCTTCCCCACCACATCCAATGCTGATCTAATGTCTATCATTCTCACTCCTGTGTGAATAAGGATGTAGGGTGATCAGGCTATTAGAGCTTTATTTTTAGTAGTTGGTAGGATTAGAGAGTATATTCTACAACCAGCCTCCAAGATCTGCTCTGTCTGCTGATCCATCTCCACCAAACTTATCCCACCTTTGTTAATATCCCTTGGGTTTTGTTGTGAGTTTTATTTGATCAGCAGCACTGGATTTGGAACACATGTGCTCAGACATCAACATTCACAAACAAGGTTGCCGGACATCACCTGGAAAAGAAATGCAGGCCACACAGGCAATGGGAACAGTGCTCTCCTAGAGTATGTTTTTGCTTACCTGGAGTTCCTTTTAGGATCATTCATGTTAGCCTTGAGCTTGTCAGACATGTCTCAGCTCCACCAGAGCAAGGAAATTGTCAAAGCACTTCCTAGCCCATTAGAGGCGGCAAATATTATCAGCCCAAGATGACAAGTTAGGCCATTAAAGCTCAGTGCTGAAGATCAACCAGGAGCCTGGGAGAAGCTGCTGGACTGACTTCATACCACTGAGCCAAGAGGTACCTTTCCTAAATCCTGACCTCTCTATCATGTGACATGTGGGACATACACACTATCATACCTGCCCAAATTCTAAAGCCCTGTCTGGTATTTATTGGCCTCAAAGTTGTCGACATTAGCACTCAAACACAGAGAAAGAAAATCCCCTGCCTACCGCCAAAGGGGTTAAGTTTTCAAGCATATGTTTTTCTCTTAAGAATCACATTTTTTGGTAACCCTCAACGTTTTAAGTTTCAGCCCTGAATTTAAAAATAAAGTGAACACTTAGATGACTGGATATAATCTAGAGGGGGGTGGGGGGGAAATCCCACCCACCTAGAATAGTAAGTAAAGCAGTAACATGATTTTGATGAATTTTTTTTCCAGGAAAAAAGCAAAGGCAGGATTTACAAATGACTTCAAGATATTTGGTATTGCACAGACTGACTAGAACCTAAAAGCCTGTAGGGTAATGAAACAGCTGCCGCAGGGGAAATGATGGACAGCAAGATGTGTTCTGAGGTCTGGCCCGCAGCCTTTTGATCTACAGCTGGCGCTTTTATCTCAGGAGCTCGTATGGCTTTTCTTTCCCCTTCCATCTTCTGCAAAAGAAATGTACCAGATTCCCCATTCCTTTCTGCTAGCTAAGCTCATGTGATGCTATAGAAACATGGATACAAGGGTCAAAAATGAACCCAAAGTATGTTTAATATATGTTAAAGCAGTATGTAAATAGGCTGTAGTCTTGTCTCCATGTCTGTCTGTCTCCCTCTCTCTGCGTGTATATTTTAAAATCTCCTTTTGAACATTTTAATTCAACATGAGACTAGTGAGAAGTACTGAGATAATGGCCAAGTGCACATGCAGCTCCAACATGCACCAGCCCATATCATCCTCTGCTCCTGCCGGCACTTCCTGTCAGAAATAGGTCTCAGCTGTGTGGTATTCTCCCAAACTCAGAGCGTTCATAGTGACCTTTCCTCTACAAAGTCCCCCGTGCTGTGTGGCCCATCCCCACAGTCTGTCCATGTTCTCTTGGGACTCATCCAGTACAGTGCATTCTCTGAGTTTTGTGTTTTAAGACAAATAAGAGACTGGGGGAGGCTGAATCGTTCCAATAATGGAAGCTTGGCTCAAACAATGAATGGTACAAATAAGGGTGATGGAAACCTGCATGACATCCTTGGGAGAATAAATTCCTCTTTGATATGCCAATGATAAGCTATACTTAGGTACGCTCAGACTAGCTTAGGAGAATTATTAAGTCAATGAAAATCAGTTGCTGCTTATTCTGGCATCCTACTAGAATTGCCCATGTAGGAAGCCAGTTGTCAATTAACACCTGCAGGCTGGAGAAAGGGCCACTAGATTTGGCCATTTGATCTGTGATGGGACTTCATCAATAGCACCATCATAAGTATGGTGCACCTCTCTCAAAGGGGTTCTCATAGTCCTGCTGGATATCTTCTCTACTGAATGACTTCTTGTCACATTGAGGTGCCTCTAAGACCTCCTTAAGGGAATTCTGTAGACCATAGTTTGGGTCAGCCAATCCCAGGCAAATATTCCCAATGTGCCCAGCCAATCTCAGGCAGACCTTCCAAACAGGTGTCATCAAATAACTAGCAGACAGAAATTCTACTTTATTTAAATAGACTGAAGCAAGTTCCCAAGACAAAGACCATCTCGTAATGTCCTAAGGAGAGAAGCACACAATACTGTCACTTTCAAACTGGGCTATATTTAAGGCTCTCATCAATTAAGACTGAAGTTGGTCTTTTATTCTATTTCACCCTTTCAAAATACACCACACAAACTCCACTATCACAATGGGCATGTGACACTTATCAGGACCCCAGTTATAATCTTCCTTCACTATTTATCTCCTACCACTTCACCAGTGGTTCTCAAAGTGTGTTCCGTAGAACAGCAGCTGCAGCTGGGAACAGTATCACTTGCGAACTTGTTAGAAATTCAAATTATCAGGTCCCACTCCACTCCTGCTGAATAAGACACTCTGGATGTGTGGCCCAATTATCTGTGTATTAAGGAGGACTCCAGATGATCATACCACATCTGAAAAAAAAAAAAATCTATGTCCAGTGATAGTTGCTGCCATTATGAGTACTGAGCCCAGCAGTCTCTATTACTTGAAGCTGATAATAAATCAGGATCATCTCAAACATCCTGGCTGACATGAGATAGGCTTCAGCTTCATATTGGATTCACATATTAGGTTTGTATAGCTTGAGTACAGGTTCTTAAAGATTCTACTTTAAAAACAGGAATTTCTCACATCAAAGTGCTGGTTTGATGTCTTTTAGATTTTTCTATTAATTTAGAGAGCAATCACCCCTAGATTTGAGTATTGGAAGTTACAATAAAAGTCAGTGACTGCAAGGGGCTCACTTAATGTCAAAAGACATAACAAATAACCTCTATTTTTCCAATGATGCAAACATTTGGACACCAAATTCACAAAGCCCTGGTGAAAATGGGCCTGATTTTGCAACATTATGAAAGATCTCAGGGGTGATGACAGGACTAATTCATGGTATCTATCTAAAACTCAAATAAATTAATGTATAAGAAAAGCACACTGTAAAGTTCAAAGCTCTGCCTGCATCTAAAGGTCATAAAATGTCGACCTGTTTATCAAAGAAATTGTGTTGTGACCACAAATCTCTACAAGTTTTTTTAACTAGTTGATATTATTCTTTTTAAAATTGGAGATCCCACATTTAAAAAAATCAGTTTCTGGCTTCTCTTGAATATAAGTTTGATGCAGCACATAAGAGCAATGTGCTCACATGGCATAAATTAAGTGTATCTAAACTGAGAGGTGGCATCTGCTTTCCAGATTCTGATACTTTCCCCTCAATCTGTGTCCCTCATTCATGTTGCATGCTGATTCTTGCAACTCCTGCCCACTATAAGCAGTCCTTATTATTATTTCTGTCCTCATGCGTTGAAAACTTAAGGTAGTTACTATATTTCTCTGATTTCCTAGTATCTATCCAATTTCCTAGCCTGGCAACAATGTTGAGGTTAATAGCATTCACCTTTCACTCTTGGTGTCTGCTTTCTGTTTAAAAATTAATAAGTTATGATTTGTTGATTTGCTCATTATAAATAGGAAACGTTTGTGAGTGCTTCTTATATGCCTACTGTGAGCATTTTCCAGGAAATCTCTCAAAAAACCTTGACAACAAGTCCATGAGATGGGTGTGACCTTTATCCCCATATTACAGATGAGGAAAACAGGGCACAACAATGTCATACAGACACTACTGGAAAGGCCAGAATTTGAGCCAGGCCTTTCTGATAAAAGAATCCACGATCATAACTACCCTGCTGGACTGTGCAAAGCCCTGACAGCCCTTGGGACCACCGTTTCAGTGCATCCGTGCCCATTTGCTGTCTCAGTCCATTTCACACCACATAATGACCAACTCTGACTGCCAAGCAAGTTGATCAACATCCCCAAAAGGGATCAGTGATGAAATGCGGAAAGTTCAAAGGAACAACAGCAGTGGTCCCCAAAGTGTTGAACAGCCTCCACAGAAATGTAGCAGCACCTCCACTGAGCCCTAGTTTTTCTTTAAATATTGATAAACCATAACCCACAATCCTTCTTGCTTAGCTTTGTTTATGATTTTTTTTTTTTAAAGATAACTGCTCTATTTGTTAAAGTTCATTAGAGCAGCTGCTCTTTATCCCAATAGGCAAAAGCATGAAATACTCAGAGGTACAAATAAGTGGCCAGAGAGGTGGATGACCTTTACGCATGCTTGTGTAAGGTCTCCCTTGGCAATCCCAGACCCAGCAATGACCCTGGATAGACCAAAAATGTCACCAATCCACTGGGTGGTTCTTCTGCAGATTCAGCCTGGGCGAATCCTTTCTCAGCACCAATATCTCAAGCAGATTATTTTTTTAAAGTCTTAACATGGAATTTTGGAAGCAGGGTGTCATCTGTGTCTCTGATGTAGAAGATAACAGATGAACGGCCAGGATCTGAAATTCTGCAGTCCTCTGCCAGCTATGCACCAATGACACACATTCACAAGCAAAATGGATGGGGGTTGCTCCCACACAAACCACAGTGTCTGTTGCTACAGGGCTTGGGTTTGGGTCTCTAACCCCTCTGAAGGATCCCTGAGTTGGGGAGTCGGGCTGGATCATATGTAAATCATAGCAAGGACTTTTTCCCAGCCTAGGTGGGCCAACCTAAAAGACCTGGATCAATAGCAGGCTGGTAGCTCCCTTGGTCCTTGGCCCCACATTCCAATTCTAGTATTCAAGGCCTTAGTGCTCCAAGGTAAGAAGAAGCATTGAAAGACACATCCAGTGAAAAGCCAATAAATATTTCTTTGTAAGCTCAGGGCACAGCCAGCCTAAACCAACTACCCATCCCCAGGCCTGTTCATGGCAGAGAACAGGATCAAGTGAGAGCCTTAAACCCACCAACTATGCCTTTTTTTTTTTTTGAGTTGGAGTCTCACTCCGTTGCCAGGCTGGAGTGCAGTGGCATGCTCACAGCCACCACAGTCTCGACCAGGTGGGCTCCAGTGATCCTTCCACCTCAGCCTTCAAAGTAGCTGGAACTACAGGCTTGAGCCACCATGCCCAACCTAACTGTCTTTAGGTAAGAGATTCAAGGACAGAGGCTCAAAGTAAGATCTCAAGAAGGGCAGATTCCACAGAGGCATGTCCAAGCCTACATACTATACTCCCAAGCGCATATTTTTCTTCCCAGCCAGAAGAGTATAGCTCAGTAGAATCCTAGTGATTGTTCCAGCTCATACCAGAACACACCTTCAAGTCTGGATGTGCCACTAATGCAAGGAATTGGGAGCCAGGAGAGGGTGGGACTTAATACAGTTCTTTCACATCTTCTGCATAAGCCTGGATACCTTTGGATGCTCAACTATAAAGTGGAGATAACGCGACCTGTTGGTTTTTCCTACATATCTCAGAATTAAGGTAGCATGTGTAAAGTTTTTCATAATTATAAGCACTGTACAAATATAAGAGATCATTTTTATTTTTCACAGTATTCTTTCTTTAAAAATGACAAAATTCCCTGACGAACAGGGGTACGCCAGATCAGCATTTCATCAACAGGGGTATGCCCGGCTAACTTTGGTTTATTGTGGAGACGAGGTCTCGCCAAGTTTTCCGGGCTGGTTTCGAACTCGTGGGCTCAGGCAATCCACTCACCTTGTCCTCCCAAAGTGCTGGGATTACAAGATGAGCCACTGAGCCCAGCCTGTTTCAGCACTTTTAAACACACTCATGTTGGTCCCTGGTTCTGGCCTGAGTCCATGTGGCTTTTCTGGCTTTTGCCCAAGATAATCTCTATAACATTTAGTTGTTTTCACCCATGCCCAAGGAAAACTACTCTGCTCTTAGATGTGCAAACATAACAACAACTTCCCTCAAAGTTGGTTTTCATTGAGACACAACAGCTTCTTCCCCATGGGAATGTTACTCATTCCATTAAAGTGTATGTTGGGTGTTTCTATGCACTGAACTCAGGCATGGAAGACTCTCAAAAGGATGTGGGCCTTCCGGTTTGTTTCAAGTTTTCCCATTGCTACAAAATCGCCTTCTGCTCCCTCCTGGGCTGGCACTGAGGCTGCTGCTCCCACCTGCACAGTGTGCTCATGGGAAAAGTGTGAGATGGTGCCGCCGCCATCTTGGGTGGCAGTTCAGGGCAGAAGTCAAAACTGGGGCTCCAGTGGCACATAATGAGCATTCAAAGCCTGTCTTTGATACTATTGGTTTAATATTGGGCCAGGTCTAGAACCTGTTCATCTATAAAATATGCTTAATGCAGCAGTGCCTGTCTCATAAACTTGTTATTAGGATTAAATGAGACAATGTGTGTTAAAAAGTATCACAGTCTTGTTACTAAATTTGTGTCATTAGCTACTGACTTAACTTTTTCATGCTTTTGGCTTTCCCTTCTTCACACTGGCTGTTCTAAATAAATCATAAACAAACAAGCAATGAATAAATAAAAGTCTTCTGGTAATTGTGAAGGTTGTGATGTTATTTTAAATGTTATTTTACCCAATCTTCAGGACTAACGCCAGTGCCTCCTCTTTGGAAGAGCGTTTCACAACTCCTTGAGGGTAGTTTACGTGTTCCTCCTGTGTGCTCATTTTCATAGTACTCCTTGCACTGCATAGTAATTGTTTATGTGCTTTTCAGTTTCCTTCATTAAACTACAAACAACTTTAGGTGAAAAAAAAAAAAAGCATTTCACACTGTGACTTGCTTAATGAACAGTGTTCAATAAATGGCAATTGTTATTATTATTCCCTAGGATTGGCATTTGCATTCATTCTGTTGCAGAGGCATTTTGCTATATTCTAAACTTACAGTTTTGGGAGCATTCCTACAGATGAAGGGAGCCTATTGGGGGTAGAGATACTTGTCAAAGATGGACTTGCTCTTTCTTTAGTAGGAAACAGGAGAGAGGCATCTTTTCTCACTGATTAGTCTTTGGACCCAATTGGAAGAGTCAAACTGCTGCAGTTTCTAAATAGTTAACTCTCTTTGGGGGGAAATCCTACAGATGATCATATGACAAATATCTTAGGTCACAGGACAACTGTCCTTTCAGAAATTAAGTGGGCAAAGGGTGAAATCTTCCCTCTGGTGGCTGAAACTTGGGAACGCTGAATTTTTGGTGTTGCCAGTACCTTCCTGGAAGAGGCACTCCATAAATACCTGCTGAACAAATGGATTCATGAATCTTCAAGTCATAATCCCTGCCTCTGTCTGAAATGGTTAGAGGAATTGACGTTGGGTGGGGCCCTGGCTTCAGCCAGAGTTCAAGGGAAAAATTAAAAAGATTGCTCATAGTCTTTTCACTTCAGAGATGTTGCTTCTGACCTCTACAGGACACAGCAGCAGTGTAGACAGGAACAAAGGACTCTGCCTCACACCATCTCATGGCAACTGTGTTCCAGGGGCTTCACCTCTATCACAGCTAAACCTTAAAAACAGCCCATATGGTAGAACTCAAGAGTCCATTTTATAGATGAAGGAGGCCCAGACTAAAGATTGCCCAAGACCCTAAAGCCTGGAATCTCAGTTGACTTGCCCTCCCTCTCAGAGAGAAGCTCAAGTAGGTGATCATGTATGGGTTTTTTCTCTTCTTCCCTCATATCTGTAGAAAGAGTTAAGGAGTGCTAGGTTCTGGGGGCAGGCTGGAGAGCTCCGAAGGTAGTGAAGAGATGCAGGGTTTGTCAAATTTGGAAAGTGTTCATTAGGTCAAGCATGGCACAAAACCATTTACTGATGTGGCTGCAAGTCCCACCCCCCACCTCCCTCTTTCTCTTAATTCTCTCTCTCTCTTTCCCCTCTCCCCACATAGTAATACCACAGTTAGAAAATCTGTCCTGACAACGTACAGTCACCCCTCGGTATCCATGGGAGATTGGTTCCAGGAGACGCCTGGGATCCCAAAATCCAAGGATGCTCAAGTCCCTGATCTAAAATGGTGGAGTATTTACATACAACCTATACATATTCTCCCCTGAACTTTAAATCGTCTCCAGATTACTTATAATACCTAAGACAATATAAATGCTGGATAAATAGCTGGTTATACTGTGTTGTTTAGGGAATCATGATGATAAGAAAAAAAGTCTGTATATGTTCAGTATAGATACAGCCATCCACTTTTTTCATCAATATTTTCAGTCCGAGGTTGGCTGAACCCATGGATATAGATCCCACGGGTACAGAGAGCCGACTGCACAGGTGCACTGATGCTGACACAGTCATGAGCAGCAGCTCCCAGGATCATCAGGCAAACTCAATTCCACAGCTGAAGAGACATGAGTGAGTATTTGTGTTGCTTCTTGTCATACACTCAAGAGAATTCCCAAAGATGCCCAGATCTTTCTTGAAAATCTACTTGGCCTCTGCTGGAATTACTCAACCCCATTTAAAAAGTGCTGGCCCCAGTGTAAGCTGCCACTGGCTCCATGATCGGAAAAGCAAGGCCTTTCAGAAGGCTCAGCTGTTTCTCAGGCATCCAGAAAAGCCCATCATGCAAAGGCAGAAAATGTGACAACTGTTGGAAACCTTCAGCAGCAGCCTGTAGGGGCAACTGAGCGCTCTCCAGAGCAGTCACTTCATCAACAGTTGAAGCAGCCTATTATTCAGTTTACACAAAACACCCACCAGCTACATGGCACCAACCACTCAATACCTCCATTCTTATCAAGTTCATGACACTCCGGCCATGCTGCCTTGCCACCAACTTTTTAAATCATGAACAACTTCATGAACCATCAAAATACACATGCACAGTGAGAAAAAGAAAGAAAAGAAAACCAGCATTCCCGAGGTCTGAAGACCATGTTCAAAGATTGCCCAATACGCAAACCATAGCATTTCAACATTGCCAACAAACATACCCCCATTGCAGTGGTAAAGTCTCCAAGACACTTCAGAAGAGTTTGAGAAAGGATCTCAGAGACACAGAGATCATATCAAATCCTTTTTAAAAAAAGAAGGGCCCGTGTGCACTTTCCCAATGAAGAATCTGCTCAAAAAGGCTTTTTGAAAGCACTTTCATATACTTTGCTTCCAAAACATTACACACTATTTCTCCAGCAAACTTATATGTGTTTCCAGGGAACTCCTGGACAGACAAAAAGAAAAAAAAGTGTATTTAGGTGGAAGAATGTCTGGAGATTCTTTTATGCCAGTATGTTAACAGAACTCTTTTAATTGTTATTATTTCATATAGCAGCAATCATTCCCTCATCCTCCAAGGAAATATATAATCCAGCTGTGGTGGCTCCAGTAAAAATACCACATCTGTGGATCATTGGCAACACTGTGGGCAAGATTGCTCAGCGAGTTCTTTCTTATACCCAAGATGCACATGAGTACACTTTTCTGAAAGTGCATATTAACTTTGCCAAAACTGGTTGCTCCTCTGTATGCTGAAAATAGGTTTGCAGATAATCCACACCCATATGAAGGCGGTTCTCTTGGAATATTATTATTCTCAGGACCCAGTTGTTATAAGAAGTCCCCAGACCCCTCCAGGGTGGTGGCTTGCGGCAGTGCCCTTGTCAATATCAAACAGAGAAGGGAGAGTTAACATTCCCGGTTTCTGGGAGGAGGTTCTACCGCGTGGCTGGCTGAGTCGCTGACTCCTGGTTTTCCACTTAACAGGAGGACAGCTTCCGCAGAGAGGATAGCAGCCACCGTTTGGGTCACCCTTCTCTCCGTTCTCAGGATATGAAGTCAACGTATTTCTGAGAACTGGAGAATAATATTCCAGGAGTCGCCCACCCCCCATGCCTCTGTTTAGTCTTTCCCCAAAGCCCAGCAGCAAGCATCTTATTTCTAAGCCAATCTTCCACATTCAAATCTCCAGTCTAAAGCGCGCCCTGGGGGTTTCCATCTGCAGCAGTAGAAAAGAAAAGGCAGCTAGCCGAGGCTTGACAGACTTTTACCCCCTGAACATCTATCCTGCGGCTACTGTGCTGGAATGCCGCTGGCCCCGAACCCCTCGGGGTCTCCTTCCACCCCAGACAATAGAGCAAGAAAATAAAATGAAAGTGGACTTACTGCTATGGCTTGCAGCCTTTCCTTGTGCAATTCCGCTTCTGCCATCCTGGAGAAGGGCACACAGACAGAGGAAAGAAGAAAGAAAAACAAAACACGCTGTAGTCACCCGAGGAAATTGACGGGCACCCCGCGGGGCTTTGCTAGAACCCGGGGGAGCGTCGAGGAGCGGCTGCGGATCCGCTCCGGGGGCGGCGGGCAGCGCTGTGCGCTCGGCAGGCTCGCCCGGGCTCAGCCCCTGGCCCCCGCCTGCCCGGCCGCCTGGCTGCGCCCCAGCGCCGCCGCTCACTGCATCTCACGGTCGCCGCCGCCGGCCGCGCCAGCCGAGGACGTGGGCCACGGGCAGCCGCCGGGAGGGCGCGCTAGCCCAGCGCTCGCTCTCCGCCCTGACGTCTCGGCGCCTCGCTCCGCCCCTGGGGTGTGGGGAACCCGAGGCCGCGGCCCGGGGCAACTCCGGGAGGGCGGGAGACGCCGGGGCGACCGCAGCCGCGGGTCCCCGAAGCCCGCACGGGCGGCGCGAGAGCGAGCCGGCACCTGGGGCGTGGGCGCACGGCGAGCCGCTAGGGCGCACGGCTGGCGTGGCGCGCCCGGGGGACAGGCGCTTGCCCGAGCCGCATCAGATGCCAGCGGAGGGGCTTCCGGCCGAACGCAGCACCCGAGCACTTGCGGATACGAGCGGGCTGCGGTCATCAAGTGTTCGGGGCTCCTTCTAGCTCATGCCAGACGCTTGGGCTCCACGTGGGGACATTTCTAATAGGGGAGGGCTGCCTCGCCCACATGGCCCATATGCTTGAGATGACCGGTTCCTCAAACATCAAGTCAGCCTAGGCCAGGGTATAATTCCAAATAGGCCACCCTTCTGGTGAGGCCAAACGTGACTTGGAAAGACAGCCAAGAGTTTGTAGTCCTGGGTGTGAAACCTTGGACAACTCGCTTGACCACTCTGAACCTCAGTTTCCTCATCTGAAAAAAATGGAGGATCACAACAGTTACCTCATAGAGGTGTCATTAGAAATGAATGCGATAAAGGTGCTTTGTAAAGGGCACCACAGACGTTTGCTCTTATTATCCTGTGATATTCTAGGTTGAAACCACAGAATCCTTGAAGATCCTTTGAGGGTCTTTACTTCTGTTCACGGTTTCTGGAAGGAAAGTAGGATCCAGTCGTGAAAATACTTCACCTGTTCTTTACTAAAACAGGATACGTGTGGTCCTATCCTGTCACTTCTGTGACAGACTCTGGACTAGGTGTGAGAAATGATAAGACCCAGTCCAAAAGGAAATCAATGCCAAAAACAAACAAAATGCCCCTTAACACTCAGAAGGTATCAGCTAGAATTCCCAACATTCATAAGCAAACTTTTCTCCATAAAATGAAATAAGCACTAACAAAAAAAGTGTCCTCTTTAGATCCATGATGATTTTATAAATGTAGGACTTAACAACATTTTAAATGATATGCACATCAAATCTCCCCAAATCACCTACTTCCTGGGCAAATTCTTTCAATACAACTAAATTGCCTTTTCAATTTCCACAGAGATTTTACCTGTCACTTGATGAGGAATTACCACTCTGACCAAAGATGAAAGCAGTCACCAAAATAATTTTACTGAGTGATTGTTTTCCCTTCTTTTTCATAACAGGTATAGGTGGAGCTGTTTGTTTCATAAACCTAAGCCAATTCCAGATTCCACATGCCACTCCAATATATCAGGAACTTCTACTTTCTAGCTAAGACCTCTCACTTTCTTCAAACACATCAATTTCTTTTTATGTCCAACAGGAGCCCTAGCAGGACAATTTATTTAAGGAGGAGTTGCTCACAAATAAATAAATCTGTTATTACTTCAGCAGAGTGATTGTGTACCCATTAAAAGTAGAGAATACCAAGATGAGGAAAATTAGATCAGGGAGGTTGGGAGGCTCAACCAGGGTATGAAATTGGAGTTTAAACTCAGATCGGACTCTCCATGATCTGAGAGCCCATGTTCTTATCCACTATGCTCCAGGCTTGGCCAGTGATAAGGAAGTGTGGCAGGCCCCAGTAATAAACAAGTGAAGCAGAAATGGTCCTTTCCCCCCAAGTTATGTAGATATTGAAAAGGAATGATGGGCCAGACATGGTGACTCACTTCTGTAATCCTAGCACTTTGGGAAGCCAAGGCAAGAGGACTGTTTGAGCCCAAGAGTTCAAGACCAGCTTGAGCAACATAGCAAGGGGGAACAAAAAGGAATGATGGAGCACCACGGTGGGAATGTACTTGATGTCATCAAACTGTACCTTAAAAGTGGTTGAAATGGTAAAATTTATGTGTCGTATAAATTTCTTTTTTCTTTTTCTTTTTTTTTTTTTTTTTTGAGTTGGAGTTTCACTCTGTCACCCAGACTGGAGTGCAGTGGCATGCTCCCAGCCACTGCAGCCTTGACCTGCTGGGCTCCGGAGATCCTTCTGCCTCAGCCTTCCAAGTAGCTGGAACTACAGGCGTGCGCTACCATGCTCGGCTAATTTTTTTGATTTTATTGTAGAGATGAGGTCTCGGCAAGTTGCCCAGGTGAGTTTCAAACCCGCAAGCTCAGGCAATTCATTCACCTCAGCCGCCCAAAGCGCTGGGATTATAGGCTGAGCTACCGAGCCTGGCAACAATAAATTTATTAAAGGAGTTATGGCAAGGAAGGGAGATGGGGAAGGAGAATGTTCTATTTTCTTATCCTGAGCACTTTTTGGAAATGATCAGTTGGAAAGAACTGAACTTCAGAAAAGAAAAAACAAGGTTGGAACATACATTTGAATGCCATCTACTTCGCAATTAAAGAGAGAGACAGAGAGAGAGAGAGAGAGAGAGAGAAAGAGAGAGAGAGAGAGAGAACTAGCCAAGATAAGAAAATAGAACAAGAAGAGGAGAGAGCACAGCAAAGGAGATAGATAAAGTATCATCTGAGATGGAAGAATCAGGAAGTATTCGTACCACAACCCACAATAGGAGGAAAGAGATTTTCAACAGTGTCACATGTTTCTGAGAGGTCAAGGAGGATGCAGACTAAGAAAGCTATGAGTGGCATTGAGAGAGCAGTGTGTGTCAGGAGGGTGAGCCTGGAAACACTTATCAGAGGTGAGGAACAAGTGAGAGGTGGCAGAGAAGCACCCATGAGTACAAACTGCTTATTTCAGATTGTTTGATGTGAAAGATGAAGGTATGAGGAACAGGAAGATAGCCCATGGGAAGCAGGGTCTAGTTGAAGGATTTTTAGGTCAGGTGAGACCTGAATGTTTTGGGGTCAAAGGGAATTAGATAGCAGGGAAGTGAGGTCAAGGTAATTATCAGGCAAAGTCTAAAGGAAGGTAATTATTAGGCAAAGATTAGACCAGAGGGCATCCAGATTGGTATTGCCGGCCAGAAAGCCTTGGGAAGAAGGAGGAATAGAGGGCAGGAGGATGGGATGGTAAAGACAAGAAGAAATTTTGAAGTTGGGGGCAGGGAGAGAGAGAGAGAGAGAGAGAGGGAGAGAGAAAGGGAGAGAGAGAGAGAGAGAGAGAGAAAGAGGAGAGAGAAAGAAATCGAGTGAGTTTGCATCAGATGGCCTAGTATTCCCAGTTGAAGGAAGGACCATTGATAGAGACAGTGAAGTGGGGGTGGGACCTCAGAAAAATAGAAATGATTTGTGAAGGAGCTGTGGAAATGAAGATGGATACAGAATTAAATTTCTACCGAGTATGTGTGTGAGGGGTATGGGGGTGGAATGGTTAGCAATGGGTTTGGAGTCGTTGTACTAATTGAATTTACTAGGAGTAGACCAAAGAGGACCACTTGTATGTGCTTCGTCAGCAGTTTTTAATTGCCTGAGACCCAAAATAAGCAATGGCTGTGTTTATTCAGTGTTAAGGACTGTCAAAACAGGGATGGCAAAAAGTCAAAGGAGAGAGGGAAATTCAGAATGCTACAGATTGGAGTTTTGGCCAGGTAGGAAATGTAACAGACTCATATATTTGGCTCTCAACTTGTCAGTGCCTTTCCATCATTGGGGAATTCCCATATTACAAGCTATAGTGAGAGGCAGAGCCACATCTCATCATAGAAGCTGGGAAATGCCAGATACTTGCTTCTCCAAATCCCCGGAAGCTATGGTTTGGCATGCAGTCTCAGTTCTGTTGGGCACATGCACCTGCCAAGCATTTTGAAGACACAGTATTTTAGAGAATTCTCTCAGGCTGGTAGCTCACCTTTTATCTTGCCCATTGCCCAAACTCCCTTCTTTAGACTTCCCATATATTCCATGAGCTACCTAGTACAATTTCAATTCATTCCTTGTTTGCTTCTATCAACTAGAATCCATTTCTGTTGCTTGCGACTAAGAACCCCTAGGAAATAGGCAAATGAAATAAATGGCTGATGCTTGGCCAAAGAGCAGAGGGAAATATTTTTTCCTCCTGTTCCAGCACTTCTCTCTTCAAATCTCTAAATTATAGTATTTTTAAATATTTGAATCCATTACAAACACACATATTTATAACTCTTTTATAAAGAGTTTTATGCCATTTTAAAAATGAACTTTTATTGTATAGCTATATTATATTAGACATTAGGCTATAGTCTGATATTACAAAGAATTCATAGTCTAGTGCCACAACTATATTGGTGACTATTTGCCCTCCAAACATTTAAAATTTGGAAAAATACAACGTATTAGCAAATCACTACTTCTTGCTGGGACATTAAATTGTGTTGCATAAGCACCATCTGTACAATTTAATGGTCTTTATGATAGATGCTACATTGAAAAGCATACAAAAAGAATACAAAATGCCAGATATGCAAATCGATGTTTTGTTAATAAAAATTTCAGAATCTATTTCAGGACATGAGTCCTTTGGGAATTACAAATGATCACAGCCAATTCCCTTGTGGGGAAAACAGGAGTTCTGTGAACCAAGAAGATCACTTACCAAGGTATATTACATCAGTAAAAGTTATAGTCTTTTTGAGCAGTAGCTAAGAGTGTGAAATCTCTCAACAACCTGAAGCTTTCCTTTGACAAAAGTAATTTTGAAAGGAATGCCAGGATCCCCCAAAATGTTTGTATTTGTATTAGCTTTCTTTCCCCTGGGATCTTTTGAGAATGTATAGTCATTTAAAACATATGTGATAGTTGCACAGCATCAAGAGAAGGAGAACATTGCTTGGGGTCCTCTTGGCTCCTGTGGTTGTCAGCTCTTTGGTAAAGTTGATGGGATTTCAAGTATGTGGTTTACTCTATGGGATTCAAGCGATAGTTCCACATAGGGAGTTCCCATGGAGCAAGAAGACAAAGTTAGAAGACAGAACACTAGTGTGAAAAATAAACTAGGCTGAATGTCTCTTAAGGTATCTTGACTAAGATTTCTATGAAGCAGATTGAAAATGAGCAATCAGAATTCTGGCTAGACATGGATATCAGTATTTCACTATGATGGCTTTTTTTCCTCTTGGTTAGCTTTGACAAGGTAGTTGATTGAATGAGTCACTAAAGGAAACTAAGTGGTATAAGGAGAATGTACAGGAATTAGAGCTGAATGGTTAATGCTGTGATACCTTGGACAAGTCACATAATAAATCAGGAATGCAGTTGTAGGATGGAAATAAAAATATGTGATGCCCGGTCTCACTGGGTTATTGTATCAGACGAGTTTGAGGATAATGCTGTGTTATTCAGATAATAGTTCAGCATAGCCTTATTAACAATAAAAGTTTTGAAAAGTAGAATTAGAAGGTAGAAAGTGACACAGAAAAGTGGATGTGACACAGAAAAGACATGAGCTCTAAAGATAAGTTGGAATCTCATCTCCTCATAGAGATATTGTGAGAAACAAGATATAAAATGCTTCTAATTGAGGTGCTCCAGGAGGTACTCCACAAATGGTAGGTCCTAATTACTCAAGGTAATCATTGCTGCACTAAAAGTGTTAGAGACCAAATTAAGTGAATGACTTGATTTTATTCATCTTTTTATGTAGACTTTTTTTTCTTTTAAGAGGTGAACTATCAGTATTCTTATAATTCTCACATTGGTAGGTACTTATCTTTTTTTCATCTTTTAAAAGGGAGGATTCTGCTCTGTGAAATTTATTATCTAGAAATTTCTTTACCAGACTTTCCTTTTAGTGGTTTATAGACATCTTCCGTTTTATCTTTTGGAGTGGGTCAATTCAATAATTATAAATAAGAAGGAATAAAAGGAGCATTTTAAAGAGGAAATAGATTAAGTCCTAGGAAAAGATGAGAAGAAAAGCTTGGAAGGCAGCTATGCTCACCACTATACCACCAACGCATCTGAGAAGAAAAGCTTAATTTTTGAGGATTAGGAAGAGAGCTACATGCTTACATATGAAAGGTGCTCTGTGGTAGAGTCAATTCTAGGACTGGGTATGAATCAGCTACAGACTATAGTCTTTGGAAAGACCAGGTCTACCCCAGCCTGGTTATCTGATGCCAGTGAACACAGTCAGGTCATTGACTTCTCAGAGAGCTTAGGGGCCAGTCTAGTTTGCCTTAGCACAATGACCATGATGTGCCCCGTCAGCTTGGAATCCCTTTTTGCAGTGTGGCCATCAACACTTTCATTGTTAACCATGTTTCCATAATGCCGTGCACATTCTGCAAGTCAGCACTGCTGACAAGAGAGAGATTTCCTGTGGGGTTGGCAGTGGAAAACTGGTGGCCTACCCACTAAATCCTGTCCACTCGGCTGGCTGGGGAATGAATAATAAAATTGGGAAAGCCTGGCTTCAGCCCCTACCAGCCACAGATGCTGTGCCTGCCTTGCACATTGGGAACGACAGAGGTCTCAACTGCATGCCCACCCCTTGCCCACTTTCCATACACTGGCAAAACAGATTCAACTTGTGTCTGGCCCCTCTGAGCCTCTCTCAATGAGAGGTTATAGTCAGTCAGTCTCAAAAACACTGTAACACTCTCAGCTGGGGCATCCTGGACAAATCGCCTTTCTCCAAAGCAGCTCAAGGTAGAATGGAATGAACACAAGACAAAGTCTCAATCCTAGATCCTAATCCCAACTCTGTCACTCACTGTGTGACCTCATACAAGTTACTATCTGTTCTGAGCTGAGGTTCTCTATTTGTAAACTGTGAACGGGGTTAGCTAACTACCCTCACAAGATTATTGTAAGATTAAAAGAGTTCATGAATGAGAAAGTACTTTGAGAACCATAGATGCTCTGTGTATGAAAAAGTACAGTGAAAGAAAAGACTTCAAAGTTAAGGCTTAGAGACATGAGGTCAGTCAGAGGGAAAATGTTTAGATGGCTTTGCAGCATTCTATAGCGGCCACAGGCTCAGCCCACCTGGAGAAAAGGCTATGCTAACACATCACA
Source organism: Tarsius wallacei (assembly GCA_963574415.1). Classification (NCBI taxonomy): domain Eukaryota; kingdom Metazoa; phylum Chordata; class Mammalia; order Primates; family Tarsiidae; genus Tarsius; species Tarsius wallacei. The sequence continues at coordinate 23,645 of CAUYQG010113787.1, forward strand.
TAAAAGATGCTTTCAAGTTTCAGATGGATTTCAAAGAGAATCAAACCAGTACATGAAAATGATCAACACCACCTAGGGGTACTCTAGTGACTTCTATTTTATGGGATCTGATGACAAACAGCCCCACATTCTGATCTACGTATTTAGTTAGTGTAAAAAAAATACAGAAAAGAGTGCAGTGGTCTAAGGATGAGATGAGAGAAATAGAGATAAGCAGGAAAAAGGGACACAGAAAAACTTGGATCTTTTGTCAGTTGTGTGTGCCAAGCTTCTATTTGAATACTATTTGGTCTGTGTTTACTCGAATGTGTTCTTCTTTCTGCACTCATTCAGAGCTAAATTTATCCCACTAGAGAAGAAGGCATGCTTGGGGAGGTGGGGGTGTAAAAAAGAGCAGACACAAAGGCAGCTGCTTGACTGGGAGCCAGGATGCTTGACTTGTGAGTTCCCTGGAAGAAACCAGGACTCAGAAGGTAGCCACTCTGGAAGTTCCATGAGTACCTTATGCTAGCCTGACAAGGGAAGATGTTTCCATGGAAGCATCTGCGTCCTTTCCTCCCGAGGACTGTGAGCAGGAACAAGACTTCAGATCTTGTATATTAGAGAAAGCCGTTCTCTAACTCCCATGAGCTCCCGAATCTGGCCTAACCCTTTAGGAAATGATGACTCTGTAGCTCTCCAGGCCTCCCCAAGGAAAGGCCTATCTGTCCCTGTGGAGAGAAAAGGGCAACTGGCAGGGCCACTTCTGCAGCAAAGTGGAGCTTGCTTTCTATTGGGGTGTCATGCCAGTCGTCTCTCTGCTGTGGGAACTCCTCTGAGGTGGGGGTGGAGGAGAGGGAGGTTGCTTCATTCCACCACGTGAGTAGGATTAAGTGCTTTGCACCCATAACTAGAGGTAGGCATGTTGATGCTGCCTGTGCTGCCACCCACGTGCCTCCTGTTGAACCTTCATGGTTTTCCTTCTTCCCATTCAGTTACTGTCTTTCCTCTTCTAATTCCTTACTTCTCACACACCCCAAAGAGAGCCCTTGTTACACCATCCTTTGCAAGTAGACAAGTCATTGCCATGGAGATAGGTTTTCCTGTGATCAGAGAGTTCTCTGACAGGATTGAAGACCTTTCTGTAGAATAGGCAGTGGATTCCCATGTGGGACTCTGTCCCCGTGGTTCTTTGGAACTTTCCTTTGTTGGTTTGGGTGAAGTGGGGGGAAGAACCTAGGATTCTAGGATGGTTCTCCTTTGTTTTAGGCTTAGCTAAGTCACCCCACATCTTGCCAGAGCTATAGCCTGTATTTGGCCTCCAGTACCCTCCACTCCTCCCTAGAGAACTTGACACCTTCTTCATCTGTTTGTCCCACTCCAAATTTGGTACTTTCTCATACCATGAACTATGCCTGGAATGCAGCCTACCCCTCCCTCTTCAAGCTTTCCAAGTCTCCTCTTGTTAACCTCACAGAGTTTCAGAAATCCCACCCACCCCCTCTGGGTATGCCTGTCAGTCCCTTTGGGAAGGAAAAATGGTTATCCCCCCCAATTCCTAACATAACACGTGACTTTCAAATTGATTGCTTGACTTATCACTCTTTCAATTAACTCTAAAAATCATAAAGTCTCAGCCTTGAGGGAGATCTTTTCAGATTAATTGGCATCCCAAAGCTCCCATGATGTTTTTGATTGTGATGAAACTACTTGAGTTGGAAGGAAGCATAGATTGGACAAACCTGACTTTACATCTTAATTCTTACCACTTAATGACCTTAAGAAACTCACATGACTTCTTTGAGGTTATTCTATCTGTAAAATGGGAAAAATAATAGTATTCATTTTATAAAATTATTGTGACAATCAAATAAGATTAATGTATACAAAGCTCCTGGCATATTGCAGGTGTTCAGTGAATTCTATTTTCTAATTTGGAGCATAATCTTATTTATTTGTTGATACCTATATCCCTCTGGATGTGTCACCTTGTAGATGTGTCTGTGTACAGGTGAAAACTTCTGAGTGGTTTGTTCAGTTCAGCACCGGTACTGCCCAGGTGTACCCAGTGTGGCCCCTCAGACTGGACCAGCATCTGCCATAAGTGGGACTCTTGCTAACCTGGTCATCACCTGTTACCTACAATGTTTGCAATCTGAGGTCTTTTTGTAGCATTTTGGCTATGCTAAATCGCATTTATCATGAAAGACTGAAGAAGACAAAAATACAAAGTGTTCTATTGCATGGTTTTTGCCACTGTCTAGAATGGTGATTCTAAATTTTGAGGGCGAGCAGGTCACAGAATCCTTTAGAGACTCCTTAGAGAATCTGGTAGGAGCTATGGACTCAGAGCAATCCACATGCATGCTGTGTATAATTTCTGGGGTTTCAGGAATTCTTTGAATTCTTTCAAACACATTCTTAGAAGACCCATGGATCTCTGGTTAAAAAAAGTTCCGCTCTGGGACTTAGAATATCAGAGGAATTTAGAGAGACAAGAGAGACTGGGTTTATCTCCAAGATCCAGGAAGTTCATCTTGGGTATCAAAGCAAAATCATGGTAAATCTGGGTAACTTCTGCTCTGCCAAGTACCCCTCTGACCCAGGCAGCCAATGCTCACCTGAGCTGCCACTCTCTGCACTGAGAGCTGCCCTTCCCTAATTTCCACTCACAGCTGCTAGCAGAGAGAAGGCACAAATGCCAATGAATCACCTCACTGGGCTTGGGCTACTTCTATTGTCTTCTCCCAACCAAAGCTTCTGCCGACTCAGTGTCTACCCAGCAATTAATCCTTCTAGGCCTTCACACAATCTCCCTAGAAGGTGTCTGCCTTTCATTTACATAGAGTGGGTATCCTTTCAATCTATTATTTCCTCCCAGAATTAGCTTGAAACTGCCTTCGATTCTAGGTGGAAGCCAAAACAAAACAAAAGCAGACATCAGGACTCTTCATTTTAAACTTATTTAAATAAAACAAAAACACAGCACAGCACTGAAACTGCATTGAAATAAGAACATGGCTTATTAATATCACCCCCAAATAGTTTTAGATCCTGTCTTACTAAGCAACTCTATGTATCCTCCAATACTCAAAATCCACTTCCCACCAGGTGTTGTGGCTCATACCATTGAATCCAGCACTTTGAGAGGCCTAGGTGAGAGGATTGCTTGAGCCCAGGAGTTCGAGACCAGCCTGGGCAACATAGCAAGACCTAGTCTCTACAGAAAAATCAAAAAATTAGCCAGGTATGCTCACCTGTAGTCCCAGCTTTTGGGGAGGCTGAGGTAGGAGGATCACCTGAGCACAAGAGGTCGAGGCTGCAGTGACCATGATCCAGTCACTGAACTCCAGCCTGGGATCAGAGTGACAATTCACCTCAAAAGCAAACAAACAAAAATCCACTTTCCATAGGCCTATCCAGCTTTCTCCCCCAACCACTGTTGAGAGAATTCATTTTACTTCCAGTTTGGAACTTCCAGCCAGAATCTGAGCTTGGTCTAAAACCAATGGACTCTTGCGTCCAAGGAAAACAGTCTGTCGCTGAATTAAAGACTGTTAGGTTGGTTCAAGCCAAAACAAACGGAGCAGGCTTTTCATTAATAAGGGGAACGTAACCCTTCCAAGGTGACCTAATGAGGAAGGCGATGAATGGGCATCAGATTTCAAACCCCAGCTCCCATAGACTCAAGGTTTCTGTCTTGCGAATCTTAAGATTTATCTTGCGCCAATAAAATCTTAAATCTGATAATTCCATTATTTAAAAAACATTGTAACAACCCCAGTCCACAGTGAACACATTTATTGTAAGAATATGATGGGGGGGAGGGAAGTGGGTAAAAAATACACTTTTGTCATTTTACTTTAACAGAAGTACAAACCAGTAATTTTTGAGTTATAATAAGGCAGAAACAAACTGACTCAAGTAAAAACTTGAAGGTTTCCGAATGGCTTTCTAATTTAATAAAGCTTGGAATTGAGAATTGGAGAGAATAATTTGAATTTAAGTACAAAAGGTTTTTTGTTTGTTTGTTTGTTTTAATCGAATAAACACATGGTGCTCACTATGGTCCTGAATCCATTCTAAGTGCTTTACAAATATTAACGAATGTAATCCTTATAACAGCCCTATGAGAGTGGCACTATTATTATCCTCATTTTACAGATGAGAAAACTGAAGCACAAAGAGTTTCCAGTTGCATAGCTTCTAAGTGTCAGATGAAATAATATCAGGTGATGAGCTTGCTGTTTGAAGTGTATGACTGTGTGGTACTATTGTTTTTTCCATTTTAATCTCCAGTTTGTTTTTTTTTTAATTTTTAATTTTAAAGATGCGGGGTACAATTCAGGGTTAAGTATGCAAATGTTCATCATGCAGGTACCCTTGTTGATGAGGTGTGTCCCCCTTCCCTGGCAGAATCCCCCTACTGCCAATTCTGCCCCCCCCCCGGCAATTTCCCACTACTGACAATCCTTATCTTATAGTATTATAATTATTCAAGGTCCACTTATGAGTGAGAACATGTGATACTCAGTTCTTTGTTTCTGTGATAGATCACTCAGCTCTATAGACTCTAAGTCCTTCCAAGTTGTTGTGAAGTTCATAATTTTGTTCTTCTTTATGGTTGCATAATATTCCAACGTGTATATGTATGTGTGGTACTATTTAAATGCTGGGAACATTTAACTGTATTATAAAAAAAACTATATACTTCAAAATAGCTAGAAGACTTGAAATGTTTCCAACACATAGAAATGATCAATATTTGAGATGATAGATATCCTAAATACACTGACTGATCATTACACATTCTATATGTATAGCAAAATATCAAATGCATACCCCATACATATGTACAAGCATTATGTATCAATAAAAAAATTAAAATATGCATTTGAAAAAGGTAAAAGTGATTTTTTTCTTTTGAACTACTTGGAATATCATCTTCTTTAAGGGGTAAAGACTTAGACAACAATCATAAAAAGATCAGTCAGCTGAGCCGACTGCTTTCTTCTTTCCTTCCTTCCTCCCTCCCTCCCTTTTTTCTTCCATCCTTCCTCCCTCCCTCTTTCCCTTCCTTTGCTCCCTCTCTCCCTCCTTCCCCTTTTTTCTTCCTTCCCCTCCCTCCCTGTTTTTCTTCCTTCCCTCTCTCCTTTCTTCCTTCTTTCCTTCCCCCCTCCCTCCTTTCCCTCTCTTCCACTCTCCTTGCATCCTGGCATGTGTATTGGGCCCACACTGAAGCAGGCATTGTCCTTGTGCTGAGATCAGCTGCCTTTCTGCACTTACAATCCAGGGAAGAGAGAGACATTAAAAGTAGAGAACTGCACTATAATTTCAGACCTGTTCTGAAGGAACCAACAGCACTAAAGGGAGAGAGAGGCATGGGGTCCATCAGACAGACCTGAATGGAGCCAGCAGTAAAATCATGCAAGTACTTGGGGAAGAGCGAATGGAAAGCCCTTGTGATGTTACAGTGCCCAGCACAGAAGGGAGGAGGAGCAAGAAGACCAACCCGAGCAGATAGGGGCAGAAAGACCCCAGGGAGGAGTACTGGAAGGGAAGTCAGAGAGTGGCCAGACCAGATGAAGGCCTAGGGAGGGTTTAAACAAGCAGTGAGGTGATTATTTACATTTCAGAAGGTTACTCTGGCTGTTTGGGATGAGGAAGGGAAGATGTCAGCAGGGAGATCAGAAACAGGATTCATGTGAGAGATCCACAGAATGGTGTGGGAGTAGTAGACAGAATAATGGCCCCAAAGATATCCATATCCCAAATCCCTGGAACCTGTGAATATGTTATCTTTGATGGCAAAGGGTTTTCAACAAAGGAATGTCAGGGTGGCTACAGGCCAGGGCAATGCTGATGGAACTGGTGCATGGGTAGATCCAGGAAACCTTCATTTGTTGTAGGAGGGGGGAGGTGGAGGGGACAAGAATCCAAAGTCTGCTGAGGAGGGCCCAAAACACGTGGAAGAGGGAACATGAACCCCTTGGCTTCAAACCACAGTATAAACTCGAAGAAATTATGCCATTTCTCTCAGATCAACTCTCTTCATTGGAAAATGAAATTAATAGTGCCTATCCATATAGCTGTTTTGAGGGTAAAAGGAGATACTCCATATAAGTCCCTTGGCACAGTGCCATACAGATACCAAGCTCTCTCATAAATGCCAGTCGGCAGCATTCATACAAAAGGAGTTGAGGAACAGTGACTAAGAGTACTGGCATCTGGATGCTTTGGGTTTCAATCCTGAGGCAGGTTATTCAGTACGGTTTAGACATAGGTAAGTTTCTTGTAGGCAGTTTAAATTAAAATAGGGTAGGCATTCAGACAACTTTCTTTTTTTTTTTGAGTTGGAGTCTCATTCCGTCACCCAGACTGGAGTGCAGTGGCACGCTCCTGGCCACCGCAGCCTCGACCTGCTGGGCTCCGGTGATCCTTCCGCCTCAGCCTTCGAAGTAGCTGGAACTACAGGCATGTGCTACCACACCCAGCCAATTTTTGATTTATTGTAGAGATGAGGTCTCGCCAAGTTGCCAGGCGGGTCTCGAACCTGTGGGCTCAGGCAATCCACTCACCTCAGCCTCCAAAAGCGCGGGATTACAGGCTGAGCCACTGAGCCCGGCCTCGGACAACTTTCTTATTGGTACCAGACCTTACCACTTGTAGGCTGGAATGTGGATCTACCAGTGCAGTACATTACAGAAACAATAGAAACACAGAAATACAGAAACCCAACACATAGACATGATTTTCTAAGAGAAGCCCAAATCTAATTAGACAATAACTTTAATTATTTAGAAGGCCCCTGTGACCTTAGAAGGTTGAGAGAGGGTAATCCAAATCTGTGACCAGATACCTGTAGCCCACCACTCTTAGCTCATGGTTTGCTTAATCATGGTTGTGAAAGTATATAAAGCTTCTTGTCAAAGGCAAGCACGTGTTCTTTCTCTTAAGGCACTCATGCCCTTGGGCCTGTCTCTTTCTTTCTGATAGACTGTATCTTAAACAATACTTGGGACTCACTCTGAAATGCTTTTCTGTGGCAAAGTCAAAGTATCCACAGAGCAACATACCACACCCACCCAACATCAATACCAGCTCCATGGTTATTAGGTGGGAACTCCTGGGCATGGTACTTAATCTTTCTGTGCCTCAGTTTCACCCTAGGTAAACTAAGCATAATAATATCTACCTTACAGAGTTCATGAGAATGTCTGTGTTGGCTTTTATTATTCTGGTGATGAGGCTAATCATTAATTAATGCATATATTTCTTTTAAAAAACTAAGTGTTGATTCTAGATTTTAGGAATCTAAAATATGAAATGAAAACCTAAAGGATAGGTTCACTATGGAAAGGTAAGAGCCTTTGTAATCAGCTATTTAAATGACTCACTGTTTCTGCCTTATCAACATGTAGCAAAAGGATGATGGGGTTAATATGAAATCCATGCACAATAAATAAAGATGCTGTCAGCCTGCCTCAAGGGTGATTTCACGATGCTGTGAACTCCATGTTGTAGCCAGGCAGCCAGGGCCTTTGCTTACAGCTTTAAGTCTTGCAGAGGGCTGCTTTGAGGAAATCACAATGAGTTTATATAGAAGATGCAGATCCAGACTTTGAGAGTTAACATCCGATTCCTCTTAACAGGCTCTAGTTTTAATTTTCCACTCCCTCCCTTACCCAGTGTGGCCAAGGGCCTCTGAGTTGCTATCCCTGGACCACATCAAGGGTCAGGGACTTTGGCATTTAACAGCATTTGGAAAACACTCAAATCATTTGTGCCAAAAATAGGAGTGACAATGCTATTTCCATTCTGTAAGGTTATTGACTTCATGGTTTGACACACACCACACAAATGACCCTTTTATGGGCAAAACGATGACCCTGAGTTCTACAATCTGAAGAGCTAAGTGCTAAGTGTGTAGCATGTCCTCAAATGATTTCTGAAAGGACTCCCAGGACGGTAGGGACGGTAATGAATGTACACCTGACATATCTTATCAAAGAAGTATAAGACTGCCTATCTGCATCTCCTCCCAGGATTTGACAATGTTAATGAGGAGCTGGGGAGCTTACAGGCAGAAGGCATGTGACACTAGACATGTGACAGGCATGGGTATAGCTAGGAACCATAGAGCCTCTGTCACAATTGGTCACTGTGTTGACACCAAACCCCCAACCAAATTGTGTGTTGTGTCTTTTGGGCCCAGGAAGTATCACCCATACCAGAATCCTCTAAAACCTCACTACCCATAGTGTGGTCTGTGGACAGCAACATCAGCATTACCCGGAGTTTGTTTGAAATGCAGATCCTCATCCCACTCTCCAGACTTAATGAATCAGAATTTGCAGTTGACAACATCTCCTGGTGATTTGTGAGTACATTCAAATTTGAGAAGCACTGATCAAGGGCCTACTGGGTCTCAACTGTGACTGCACATTAGACCTTTAAAGATAGGGTGCTTTAAAAGTATATCCTTGCCCAAGACCCATTCCAGAATAACTATATCAGAATTTTTGTGTAAATTTCCTAGGTGATTTTACCATACAGTCAGGATTAAGAACCATTGATCTCATTGATGATGATGATGGTGATGATGATTGCAAGTAACATTACCGAACACTTATATGTGCCACTCTTCTTTTCACCACATTAACTCACCATAGTCCTATGAAGAAGTACTATTATTGTTTCCACTTCAAAGATAAAGACTTAATAAGCTGTCTAAAGGCATATAGCACAGATGTAGGAGAGCCAGAATTTGCACTTCTAACCTCTGCACAAATTACAAAGCCTGCCCCAGACTGACTTTATCAGAATCTCTAGGGATGGGGCTCAGATGTCTACATTTTAAACTTATGCTCCAGGTGAATCTTATTAATACTAAAGTGCAAGATGTGAGAACCATGTTTTATCCACTCCCAAAGAAGCTTCTTTAATTTAGGATTTTTGAAATGAAAGAATCAGAATACTCCTGGGAGCAGTAATGAGTTTGCTCAGCAGTTACTTTAAGCATTATCTATGGGACAGTTTAGATATATAGCTGTTCATAATTTACACTCACAGATATGAATCCTGAATAGCCACATTTTTTCCTCACTAATAATTTGTCTTATCTTCCGATCACAGATAGTTCCCGCTTTAGTCCAGGTTTCATCTTGTAGCCTCACATGATCCCTGACCTAGAATTTTTCCTTTTTAGGTATCATTCATCCATCCATCCAACCACTCATTCATCCATCTATCTGTCCATATCCAATCCATCTATCAGTCATCATATCCGATCCATCCATCCATCCATCCATCCATCCATTTATCCATTTTTCTATTCATCTACCATCCTTCCATCCATTTATCCATCTATTCACCCACCCATCCACCCATCAATCATTATTCAACACCTTCCACTATTGCACTGACAATGGCAATGTGGTGTTAGGTAAGGAGCGACTCTCAAGGGGCAACAGAAACATTAATAGAACTTTGGGTAACAATTGATACAGTTTGGTGACAGGGATGAGCCCAAGATGCAGTGAGGATAAGGAGGAGGAAGCCAGTTCCTGGGATCTGAGGAAGCTGACAGAGGAAAGTCCAGGAAGGCTTCTCAGAGGAGATTAAATGAGAACTGAATTTCAAAGGATGCATAGTCCCTCAACAGGGAGGGGAATTGCATACAGGCAGAGAGAACAAGCTGTGCAGAGGGCAAGAAGCATGAAAGCATGCAGTGAATTTGGAATACTGGAAGCTGTCCTGTTTGGGAGAAGAATGTGCAAGATGGAGGGCGACGAACATGGCACTGTGGAGATGAGAAAAGTTCTAGGTCACAACCTGGTTCAGCATGTCAGACATTCTCCTGTAAGTAACAGGGAGTCACTGACAGGCAAGGAAGACATTTTGGAAAGATCACAAGTGCTACTTTACTGAGAATAGATTGCCATGCAAGGAAATGAATTTAAGAGTACAGTCAGGAGAGAATAAGATCCTGAATTGAAAGTAAGGCTGAGGAGCTGCACTTGGGGAGATGTGTGCCCTTCTGACAGCAAGCTGCTGCTGGTGCTGAGGTCATTTTCCTGAGAAAGCCATTCTTAAGGACTGTTTGGTACCCAACCCCAGCTGGAACAAGAACATAAGACTCCTCTTTGCCCAGATTATGAAGATATGTGAAGATGGCTTCTGGAAACGTTTGCCTTCATATAAATGTGAATCTATTCAAAAGACTTAAGACTTCAAGACCCTTTTTCTTGACTCAAACCTTTGAAAGGACCCTTCATCAGAAGCTTTGAGGATAGCTTGGGCTTTGAAAATGTGATGTTCTAGAATTATGTTGAGAAAAGTGTCGTTTGCTTGTTTCAAGGAGGTCCTACTGGAAAGAGCACCTGGACTCCTTCACGGAGGTGCCATTGCAACCATGCTTGATGCTACCCTTGGTATGTCTGTGATTATAGCTGGGGGAAAATTGTTATGACTGCCAATCAGCATCGATTATAAAAGATTTATCCCTCTTTATTTTTTTGTTGTGATAAATAGCCAACTTGCTAAAGTTGACTAAAGAAAGTTTTGTTTCCTGTTCAAAGTGTTGATGAGAAGACCCTATACTCAGAGGCAATAAGCTTATTTATAAAACTGCATCCTGATAAAATTCTGACATAAAAGAGCTGCTGGTGAATTCCACACCATTCTGCATAAGGCTCTCCCTCCTCCAGAAGGAGCAGTTGCTCTCATTCCTACTCTGCTCACCCACTGCTGAATCTCCCATGGGGAGAAGCCTGCCACCTTCCTAAACAGTCTTCTGAATACAACCCAAGGAGCTCAGTTTCTACCTTCTAAACTCTTTAACACTGAAACACTCCCTGTGAGTATATTAGCAATTCTTTGTGTCTCCTTTGGATATATGTCTGGTTCTCCTGAGATGGGCTTCTTTAAGTTGCACAAGCATGACATCCATCCCACTGCAGACTGGAGAAAAAAATTTGCATTGAAACTTTTATGGCATACTTGGAAATGCTAGAAAACCAAGCATGAAGGAATAAATATGGCAGGGGGAGGTTGTACACACATGTGTGCATATGCACACACATTGTAAGTTACAAAACTAGCTTTGTTTATCTAAACAAATCTTTTTGGCTACAGTAGGAAGCACAACTAGTTCCTATAGGAATGAATATCTCAGATCTGTTGTTTGGGATTCTAGAGATTAAACCACATTTTAATATAGGCTGTGCTGTTGTGTCTTGCCAACAGCACAGTTTATCATCACAGGAAGGAGCCTGTATTAGTTTCCTATGGCTGCTGTAACAAAGTACCACAAAATGGGTGGTTTAAATCAACAAAAACTCATCATCTCACAGTTCTGGAAGTCAGGAGTTCAAAATCAAGGTGTCCCCAAGGCCATTCTTCCCCTGAAGGTCCTAGGGAAGGAGCTGTTCATGCCTGTCTCCTAGATTCTGGTAACCCCTTGCCTTGCAGATGCATCTTTCTAATCCTCCATCCTCACAAAGTGTTCCCTCTGCGTGTCTTCATGTCATCGCCCCTTTGTTCATATCTGTCTCTATGTATGAATTTTCATCTGAATGACTTCATTTTAACTTGATTACCTCTGTAAAGACTGTAAGGACTTATTTCCAATTAAGATCACATTATGAAGTAGTGGAGAGTAGTACTTCAACATACCTTCTTTGGGGGATACAATTAAATCCACATAAAGTCTCAAACAAGACTATACTTTCAGGGATCATTTCTATAGTTTGTTACTAGAGAAGTTTATCTGATCATGTAGAGCACAAGAAAAAATGAAAACACATACATATA
>CAUYQG010113789.1:0-27776 GCA_963574415.1 Tarsius wallacei
AATCAAAAACTAGCCAGGCGTGGTAGTGCGCGCCTGTAGTTTCGGCTACTTGGAAGGCTGAGGTGGAAGGATCGCCGGAGCCCAGCAGGTCGAGGCTGCAGTGGCCGGGAGCGGCCACCGCACTCCAGTCTGGGCGACGGAGTGAGACTCCAACTCAAAAAAAAAAAAGAATTGTGCCCAGATGCATAGGCGTATTCTCGTGTGCTCTGCCATTGCCTGTTGGTGTCTGGAGATGGTGCCACCGCCCCCCGAAAGGAGAATGCGAGACATGAAGCAGAACATCCCCAAAACAACCTCCTGCATGAAGAAAGCTGCCCTGTCTGTAGAGCTTCAGCAGCTAGTCCTCACCTAACCTAGGCATGTGAGCAGAGTTGCCTGGTTGACCAGCAGATCCAGGGTACAGCTCTCTTGGGAAAGGTTACAGAGAAGCAGAGAAACCTCTAGGTCGAACTGGAAATATGTAAGGAGAAGCTTTAGTCTGGACTTAACAGAGGACTGCAGTAGGTAAGCTGGAAGCACAGGCGGTCCTGGTCAAAAGATGAATGCTTGAAGAAAGGATTTTGGGGGTAGTCCTGTTATTGGGAAGATCAACATTAAGACTGCTGGAGCAGTGGGGTGAGGTGGAGAGAACACATCCAGAATCAAGGAGGCCCAGGTGCTGGGTGTACATCATGAAGAATGAAGACAGGCAATGGTGACAGGAAGGCCGTGAAGCAGTCTGTGGTCAGCAGCAGCTGAGGGGACTGTAGTCACAGGAACTGGGGTGGGGAGGGGGAGATGGATGGAGGGTGTGGGAACATCAGAAGGCATAGAATTCAAAAGAGCTGAGTGTTTAAAGGAAGAAAGAAGAGAGATAATTGGGAAGCAGCGGCAGGGTCTATGAGGACAGGCACCCCATCCCTAGCACTGTGGAACTTGTACTGTTAAAAACAGTCAGAACAAAGAACTCATCACAGTTCTGTTTCTACTGAACAACAAAGAATAATCATTTACCAGCTTAAGTGGGACAGTGGTTAAAGGTGTTAGTTATCAGAGAATATTGAATCGCTCTGGTTCTTGCTGTGAATTGTAAATTGCAGAATTCCAAGCATGCTTTTAAAATGAACTTATGCCCTCAGCTGCACTTGAACACTAATCACTTGAATACATCCGGAATTAAAATACGCAAATGATTTACTTGGACGGAATAAGCATAAACAAGATCCTTCTATGGGGTTCTTTCCCTGCTGTGAACATTGATTAGTCCTCAGAACAGAAAGTATTCAGACTTAATTCTGTTGAAAATTGCAGTGTGACACTGGAGGGCGTTCAGTTGTTACTTATGACTGATAATCTTGTGATACATTGCTCTGTTTCTAAATATAATATTTCATAATCCAAGGGTCTATGAGTGGATGACTAGTTGATAAAATTATAATATATCTAGATAATATACCATACAAAATACCTGTTTAAAAATGAGGAATAACTATTGATCAATAAGGTATTATTAAATGGAGAAAGAGAGAGTATGGGAACAGATGCTAGACGGATAAATATATAGATGATTTTTTTCACGGGTTACTTCTTGAGGGTCAAAAATATTGAAAGTTCTATTTTTTTTTTTTTTTTAGTTGGAGTCTCACTCTATCACCCAGGCTGGAGTGCAGTGGCACACTCATGGCCACCGCAGCCTCGACCTGCTGGGCTCCAGTGATCCTTCCGTCTCAGCCTTCCAAGTAGCCGGAACTACAGGTGTGTGCTACCATGCCCAGCTAATTTTGGATTTATTGTAGAGATGAGGTCTCACCAAGTTGCCCAGGCTGTTCTCGAACTCATGGGCTCAGGCAATCCCCTCACCTTGGCCTCCCAAAGTGCTGGGACTACAGGCTTGAGCCACTGCACCCAGCCAAAAGTTCTATTTTTAAGTTTCTTTGGTCTTTATATCCTTTTTTTTTTTTTTTTGCAGTGTTCAGTTGTAGCCAAGAGGAATAAGGGATAAATCAATAACGTTTTTATTTATTGTGGCCTCAGAGACTCCAAAGCTCAATCAAAAGGACTTATTGTTCCTTGGATGAATCCTGCTTGTCATTTAAACTTGTCTGAAAACTCACTATTGCTCTGATTTGGGTACTCCCATAGTACCTTGCATTTCCGACTTTTCAAGTAAAACTGTATTTGCAGCAGATGGCCTAACTGTCCAAACTAGACTGGTTTGCAGAACTGGAGACCTAGTGATCCTTGTGGAAATCAATCAGTGTGAGTTGATCATCAAGGTGGCTCAGGTTTGACTTAAGAAGAAGATGCATTTCTTTTCTGGGGTGAGCAGGAATGCCCAGAAGACGGACGTCCCTGGCTCTGGTTCTGAATCATGATGGAGAGAAGGTTAAACCATAAAGCTGAAGGTCACGGAGAAGAAACACATGACACAACAGAACAAAAGACCACAGTATAGAACTGACCCTGTTCCCAGAGGCATTCTGAGGCAAGCCAGAGAAGCTTGGTGGGGAGGCAACAGCAGAAAAATTTGAATGGACAAGTTTCTATACACAAGCAACATCACCTTGGAGATGCCAGAAATAAGGAAGGAGATTCCAGGGCTGGGATAAAGGAGTGGCCAAGAACTACCATGGTTTGGGCATCGATGCCAATAGAGCTGCACTTCCAGTCAAAGTCTGAGGGAGGTTATCTGGGGCTCACAAGTACCTTATCGAGAACCAGCCTGGCCCAGGTGCAGTGGCTCGTGCTTGTAATCCCAGCACTTTGGGAGGCTGAGGGGAGAGCACTGCCTGAGCCCAGGGGTTCAAGACCAGCCTGAGCAACTTGGCGAGACCTCATCTCTACAATAAATAAAAAAATAAAATTAACAGGGTGTGGTGGCATGCTCCTGTAGTTCCAGCTACTCGGGAAGCTTGAGGTGGACAGATCCCATGGGCCCAGCAGGTCGGGTTGTGATAGCCGCGGTCCTGCCACTGCACTCCAACCTGGGCAACAGAGTGAGTCCCCAACTAATAAATAAATAAATAAATAAATAAAGTCAGCCTGCCCAAGAGTATGGGTCCATATCTCCTGCCCTGCTTGGAGGTGGGGGTGGGGGTGGGGTGGCATTCCATTATATATTTCTTATTTGCATATTTCTGGCTCCTCAGAATAAGCTATGGTTTACTATAGCTATAGGGTATATTGGAATTTAGGTCACAACTTTATTAGCCTAATGCTGAAGGCTATTGAAATGCTTGGTTTCTCTTTTTAAATTCAAATTATTCCATACTAATATCATAACAACTCATGGAATCTTCAGTTTACCTTTAAGTTTTGATCTAATTTTATATGACAGAATTCCACTTGGTAGTGTGATTAAAAACTGGCCTCTCGGGGCATTTAATCGAACACTGATCACACTAGTGTGACCCAGAATTTCTATTTCAGTTCTTGAGAAATGATTTTAAGCCTTCTTCCCTCTTTACCTACACCTTAAAGATGTCCTTGTCCTTTCAGCCTGCAAGTGACGAGTAGCCGAGCTGCAATCTGTAACATAAGGGTTCATTTCTCGAAGAACAGATCCATGAAGTGAGAACCCTTGAGAATGTACTTGATTTTAAGTTAAATGGCTAGCTAGTCCTAAATAAGAATAGTAGGGTTTTTAAAAAATGGAAGCTCAATGACATTTGTCACATGTCTGCATTCAGATCCTGGGCTGTACTTGTAGCAAAACTCAGTCTTTGAGAATGTGTCATAGGCTCTCTTGGAAAAGACATAAATAATGGAAACTGGAGCCTGGAAAATGGCAAGCTGGCTGAACCTCTTGGAGCATCATTCATTAGCTCCAGCTGCAAAAGCTAGAAGTTATAAAAAATGCATGCAGGATCTCTTTTTAAGTATTAACACACCACTACTTTAAATGTTGGTTCTGACTGAGAATTTCCTCTCTGCAGGTGCGTTTTACCCCTGTAACCCCAGCAAGCTGCCAGGGCCTCAGGAGACGAAACAAATTGCTGACTTAAAATTCATTATCGTATCTGCTCCCTTTCCAAGACCTAAAACGAATTCTACAATATTTGCTCTTTTGAATCCTGAGACCTTAATCGTCAAGGTCCCGTGTGTTTGTATGACGCCATCTTGTGTCCATTGTTAATCTACTGGAGAGAGTTCTTAAAAACACATCAGGCCCAGAAGTCCTAAAATGGGAAGTGAAAATGCCATTAACTAACATGTTAATTTCTCTGAAATAAACAATCTCGATAGCGATGACAAAGGTGGTGTCAATGCACTAGATTTCTGGGGAAGAAGTGGGAGGGGCTAAGTCACATAGTTCACATTCACCAAAGATGACGGCAAATAGATGATAACACCAAGGGGCACGAACTCGCTGTTACAAGTCCATGAACAAAAGAAGTTCAATTTCATGCAGCTATGAAGATAACCTAAAATGATCAAGAATATAATACAAAAGCGGGAAGCTCAGGCATTATTTTGAAAGTGTAATGACTAGCCATCCAGGCAAAGGGCCAGATTTAGTACAGATAAAGCAGGTGGCTGGTTACCTTATCACGTTTCAAAGGGCCCAGGAACTCAAGATGGTCTCAACCAAAGAGGCCTAGAATGGGCACATAAGGAAAGGAAGGAGGTTGGCATCGAGAACCAGGGAAACCAACCCAGCCCAAGAGCAAAGAGGGATTCCTATAAAGTGATAAAAGAGTCAACAATGGGGTCATTGATATCATTTTATTTTAAGATAAACCCTTGGAGTCTAAGTCATGATTAAGAACCAGATTTTCTTTCTCTGAACGCTTAGGGCTGAATTCTAACTACATTTGTCCAAAACGCTCTTCTAAAATTTAGTCCGTGGGCAAATATAGTAGAAATGTTTATCTACTGAGTGAAGGGACTGAAAGGCCTAACCGAACAAAAATTCATAGATTATTTATAATGTTTCTGATCTAAAGAAATACAGTACTTTTTTGAATGCAGCGATGGAACGTAGAGGCAAAGAGAACAATTTGATTAGCCAGAATCATTAGGTTGATACATAAGTCTGTAGTGGTTATTTCTGGCATGGCAACACTGCGGTGTTGGGAGTTTATCATTTGTCATCTGGAGTGACGATGTTGTGCTTGTGAATAAGCCTTGCATTTTGCAGATCTGAAGAAAGTGATGCTATTTGTGGGCTAAAGAAGATGGAGTGTCAGGTGGAAAAAAAATGAACATTTCTCACAGATTCTTCTGTTTGAGTTTAAACAAAAGAGTAAAGTCAGGGAGGCAGCTTGAAACATCTGTGTCGTGTCTGGGGACATTCCATCGGGGAGGGCATGGCAGGAAAATGGTTTTGTCATTTCAAAGAGACAGACACTTTGGCCTGAGTGATTCTCCACATTCAGGAAGACCACTGGGCTTTGCTGAAAATCATTTAAATGCTTTAATCCACGATGATCCACATCAGTCAACCCAAGAATTGGCAAATGTGATAAACTGTGAGCAGTCAACCATCGTGTGACATTTGCATTCCATGGGTAAGTGAAAAATGTTGCGAATTTACACATCAACCTAGAACTCCCAGAGTTTAGTCAATAATCATAACCCGTTATGAACTAAATCAGAAATAAACAAAGTCACTTCAAAAAGACACGCTGGCTACTGATCTATTACTTAACTTGATATTAGCATATCTGATGGGAGAATGTGTCACTCATAAGAATAATCAGTCTAGAAACATGGGAAATGGAGACTTAGAGTTAGCAATTAGTGCCCAGTATCAGTGAGACACAGAATCTGGGGATACCACTGATTCACTCTCGAGGTGCTCTTAGCATACAGGGCTGGGGCTTATACCAGGTATCGTTTTGGCCTGGGTAAAAGATCCTTTGAAACCACTTACATAATTTTACTTCAATTTTATCTTCACTTAGCAACTCTCTGACTGTTAATTTAGCCTCTCAGTGATCCGTATACTAGATGATAAAAATGAATATTTCGGTGACTTGAAAGATACATTCCCCATCAAAATTAATAAATCAATAATCAGATTTATACACCCTTCTCTCTTAAGTTAATATGAACCTGTCCTCTCCCCTTGTCCCAGGAGGCAGCCCACGAGGCACTGGCACAGAAAGTTCTGGAACTAAGATCAGCCCCAGATGATTGGAATTCCACCACCCCCTTAAGTCAGCTCGGCAGCCAGCTGGCTAGCCCCCTTAAGTAGTTCTACCTCCTCATATTAGACAACAAATAAACAAACAAACAAAACACGTAAGAATACATGATCCGCTTAGCATCCTGTGAATTTAGCACTAGATATTATGTGAATCAGAAATCAGAACTTTTCCCTATATAACCTGACTCCCTTTGTTTTCGGGAATGCACCTTCATTTTACACGGAAGGCTGTATCGCCATGGTTTGCAAACTGGAATAAAGTCTCTTTCCTCCAAATCCCTTTTCAGAGAACGTTTGTTCACATGACCACAAGTTGCCTTCTTGAATTAATTTTGCACCAGCTGTGCATATCTGGCATAATCATCCCCACTTAAAGATGAGCCGAAAAGGAGGCTCAGAGAGACTAGGTCATTTACCCCAAGTCACATAGCAAGGGAGTAGCAGAGTCAGGATTAGAATTTTGCTCTCTCTGGCTGCAAAACTCTGTTCACTACACTTCTGTCTTCTTTAATAAGTTGCTCAGCAGGGCTCAGTGGCTGAAGCCTGTAATCCCAGCACTTTGGGAGGCAAGAGGACTGCCTGAGTCCAGGGGTTTAAGACCAGCCTGGACAACTTGGTGAGACTTCACCTCTACAATAAATCAAAAAATTAGCCGGGTGTGGTGTGCATGTCTTCAGTTCCAGCTACTTGGAAGGCTGAGGCAAAAGGAGCGCCTGAGCCCAGCAGGTCGAGGCTGTGGTACTTGTGAGCAGTGTGCCACTGCACTCCAGCCTGGGCTACAGAGTGAGACTCCAACTCACAAAAAATAAAAGATAAAAAAAATAAGTTTCTCATAAGAAGTGAGTTATTCCTTCTGAACATGTTTAAAATAAAGGCAAGACTGGAAACTAGAAGTGTGCTGTGAATAACTGGATAACACACATCCAAAGATCACTCAATTTCCTAAAAGAACTTGTTGGGGACAAGTTTTTGTAAAATCAGGACTTAGGATGAACAATTAGCGACTTGTTGCCGAGGAAGTTCAGTCACCATTCCCAGAGTGCCATTTGTGTCTCAGTGCTTAGAACTCTCTTTTCTAGTACTCCAGATCCAATAAAACCTGAAATGGTTTTGATGTATCAAGTTTCTGAGCAGACAACAACAAACAAAATCAGGAAGAGAAAATTGTGAACTGTAATGGCCACTCCAACTGTCTCAGGCAACCGTACCAGTCCTGCTGATAGCCACCCACTCAATTTTAGACACAACCTGTGATGCATGTATTCAAAACACAAAGCAAGGACTTCAGGTTTCCTGTGACTGCTCAGGCTCTTTGTTTTCTCCTAAAGGCAAACACTGCTAAGACCACCCTGCCTGGCAAGTTGATGCACCAGCACGAAACTGCTTTCTAAAATACAGGGCAAACTGGGCGTGGTGGCTCATGGCTGAATTCCAGTAGTTTGGGAAGAGGAAGTGAGAGGATCACCTGAGCCCAGGGGATCAAGATCAGCCTGGGCAACTTGGCAAGACCTCATCTCTACAATAAAAAAATTAAAATAAAATAAAATCAGCTGGGCATGGTGGCGTGTGCTTGTGATTCCAGCTACTTGGAAGGCTGACCTGGAAGGATCACCTGAGCCCAGCAGGTTGAGGCTGCAGTGACCATGAGCATGACACTGCACTCCAGCCTGGGCAACAGAGTGAGACTTCAATTCAAAACACACACACACACACACACACACACACACACACACACACACACACAAAACCCCAAAATACAGGGCAGTTGTTGAGTTCTGAGGTTTTCCGTTGTCCTGAGATGAACTGCCCCTGCTGAGGTTTCCCTAACTGCTCAGGAGAGGAGCCTGGCTGCCAAATGCCAGGCGGTAGAGGAGTGCCAACTGCTTACTTCTCTGTACCCAAACCCTGCTTGGATTATGGAAAAATTTTAAGCATATGCAATGGTAAGTGAACACTTCTACTCATGATTGAACCACACAGTAAACACAGCAAGCACAAGGCTGTGATGAAGACAGTGAATCAGGCTACAGAGCTAGGTTTGCACAGGGTTCTGGTGCATATTGTTGGGAGGGGGCACCAGATGGTAAGTCTTGGCACAAACGAAAAATGAGATCTTATTTATTTTCCTGGGAGTTAGGAATTTTATAACCACCTCTTCAAGCTTGCTGGTGTCATCTTTTGAAAGATCTCATGGGGAGGTCTATATCTTTCATTGTGTCACTCACTGGGAATCACCTAGACAGATAACCATGAGAGTTAGGAGCAGAGGCTTGAGTCAGGTACTCTGAGTATGAGTCCCAGTTCCACTGCTTGTTAAGCTTGGAAGTATTAGCTTTCTCTCCTTAAGCTATGGAAGAGAAAAAGAACAGCAGTTAATAAGGTCATTGTGAGACCTAAATGAGATAATGCAAGTAAAATACTTAACCCAAACCTAGATTTCTTTTGGCGGGGGTTGGGAGGTCTCGCTATGCTGTCCAGGCTGGCCTCAAACTCCTGGTCTCTAGGGATCCTCCTGCCTCAGCCTCCTGAGCAGGTTTTCTTTGTAGGTGTTCCCTACTGTGAGTTACAACTGCGTTAGCTCTTGATAATCTTCTCCCACTTGGTTTTGGTTCTGCTGAAGGCCTCTTCCCCAGCAGCCAGTTCCCTGGGGTCCCATGGTGTCTCCTGACCATAGCCACCTCACTTATATTTCCTGCTCTAATATTCTTTCTAAATCTATTTGTTTATTTATTGATTGATTGAGTCGGCGTCTCACTCCGTCGCCCATCATGACAATCATGGCTCCTGGCAGTTTCCTCTTGGGCTCAGATGATTCTTTAACCTCAGCCTCCCAAATAGCTGGGACCACAGGCACGTGCCACCACACCTGGCTAATGTTTTTATTTCTTTGTAGTGACGAGGTTTTGTTATGTCGCCCAGGCTGGTCTCGAACTCCTGGATTTAAGCAATCCTCCTGCCTCGGCCTCCCAAAGTGCTGGGATTACAGGTGTGAGCCACTGCACCCAGCCTTAAATGTTTTGTCTTTACAAGGACTCAGATCTTAGTGTTAGGAAATGCTCCGTCTATACTGCTCATTTGCTATTATCTATGCTAATTCCTTTGTTTAGTCCCTGAGAGCACGCACTGTGAACCCAGACAACCAGAGTTCAAATTTCAGTGTAGCCACAGTGAGCACTGAGTCACTTATTTAGCCTTCCTCAGCCTCAGTTTCTCATGTGTGTAAACAGTGAGAACAGTACCAACTGATAGAGGTGTTAACGGTGACCATTAAGTGAGTCAATACAGATTAACAGTGCCTGGCACTTAAGACATATATTGACATATACGAATTTTGCAACTGATCACATGTCCCTTCTTTGTTTTGATAACAGGACATTTATAACCAGATTTGCCCACATCTAGCCCAGGATTGCTTGGAACACGATTCGGTAAAATACTGTGGCTAGATTTCTGCTTTCCCTATCTGTATTTTCTACTCCCTCTAACTTCCTCACCTATATATTTTCACCAGTGTATTATGTACATTTTTAACAAATCCCAACAGGTTGTGCCACTGTACTCTAGTCTGGGTGACAGAGTGAGAGACTCTTATTAAAAAAAAAAAAAAATTTTTTTTTTGGACAAAGTACACTAGTTTCCAGATTTGGGGATTTCCCAGGTTCATCAATTTTTTAAAAAACGGTATGAGTAGAGTAATATGATGTACAGCTAGCAATCTCTGTTTTGTTTTTGTGTGCCAAGTAAAAGCATTAAAACAACTACCAGAGAGTGTCAACATAGTTTATCATAAAATAAATGACCTGAAGCACTAACCCCCCCAAAAGAAAGGGCGTATTTTAAAATATAGAGGACCTTGTTTTTAAAATGTGAATAAATTCAGCTTTGTGAAAAACGTACACTGTCCATCTGGTTCTCATTTTGCCTCTGATTGGCAAAATACCACCAGAGAATATCAGTGGTGCATGAGCTAGTATTTAAGAACCACTGATGACATCTGCTTGGTTTCTCTCTGTGACTTCAGAACACCAAGAACTGACGCTCCATCCTTCTCTGGGCTGGATCCCAGGAAGGTCTCAGGATTCGTCTCTTATGAACCAGATGACATGCTCAGATCAGAAAACACAGAAGGTCTGTGAAAAGCAGCTCGAGTGGGAGCCTTCAGTTCATAATTTTCACACAAAGTGTGCACAGTGCTTACAGAGATGAGCACACCACTGTAATGGACACACTATAGTGACACTTAGTATAAGGCCATCATTTCCATCCTGAATGAAACTGATGAGTCTTCCTTTAAAAAGAACATAAAACGGTTCGAGACCAGCCTGGGCAACATGGCAAAACCTCATTTCTACAATAAATCAGGAAACAAGCCGGGCATGGTGGCACGTGCCTGTAGTTCCAGCTACTTGGAAGGCTGAGGCGGAGGGATCAACTTAGCCCAGCAGGTCGTGACTGCGGTGGCCATGGGTGTGCCACTGCACTCCAGCCTGGGTACCAGTGAGACTCTGACTCAAAAAGAAGGAACATAAGACGTGGAAAGAAATGTAAGATTGGCACCAGGAACATTATCAGATGTTCCTGGTGCTAACAGATCAGCATCATTTTTCTCTTTTGTTTGGTTAAAGAATCTGAGTTACTTATAAATTTATGCTGAAACCATTTCATGTTTGCAGAGGCTGAAGCAAGCAGCCCCATGTGTTCAGAGAGCAGTTACAATACCTCCCGTTCCTATATTTCCATTAGAGTGCAATTATCCTGCTTGGGGAAAAAATAAAGGTCACTGGGTTAATGGAGCTCACCTTTCTTTTTCAGTCCATAAATAATAAATCAAATATAATATTTAAAAAGAAAACCACATCCTATATATCACTGTGTTTCTGCTGCCTTTTTTTCATAGGACATTTGAGTACATGGCACTTACGATGGCCGTAATAGTTGCAGTCCATCAAGTTCTTATGGCACTGGTTCAGCAAAGAACACAGCTCACATCTATTAAGTTGCTATTCACTGATACTAATATGTTCCATAAATGTCTCATGAGACATTTTCAAATCAGATTATTGTACATTCTACTCGGAATCTGAGGAGCATATCACCGAATGATTTAAAATCTCATGAGTTTTATTGGATAAGTATTGACAAAAGCATCCATTTAAAACATTCGAATCAAATACAGATTCAAGCACATTCCCTTACTGCCACAATGGTCTATTGTGAGTCGACAGTCGATAGTACTTACGACCACACTAATAATAATAAATATCTCTAGGCAAGATTCTGCTGCCACTAGGTTCCCTAATGAAAAAACAACTTTCCTGCCAGCTAGATAGCTGAACAGGGCTCTCAGCCCAAGAGTCTAATCAATGCTTCCACTTCAGTCCTCCCAAGGGATCAACTAAGCAATCGCTCTAGTGCCTGGCACATCAAGATGTATAAGGCAGAGGAGGAATGCATGGCCCAAATAGCTTCAGAAAGCCATGTGTCGTGAGTAATAAAATACCAACTTAGAGCCGCTGCTGTTAGATCCCCCTTACCCTCGAACAAAGGCTGCATGTCTCATGAGATTTATCTGATAAATATTTTTAAATAAAAAGGGAATTACGGTACACCCCTGAGCCTGCTATAAAAACGGTTACTCACTCGTAATTACTCCCCAAAATAATGAAAATGAAAAACACTGCCTTCCATTTGACGCAGGCTTGTGTACCAAGATGCATTGTGATTGTCAGATAACAGAATCACACACACTCCTGCCTTAGTGAGTGTTTCGGTAGCATCACAGCATGTCCATGTGAACAGGTATTTTAACCTCAAATGATCAACTTAGCAATGACCTGGTCAACCCTTTTCCTAAGCAACATAGCACTAATAGTCACTCGACAATTTTTTTTTTTAATTTGAAAAACATGGTTGCCATCAACAGTAAATAATTATTTGTTTTTATTATAATTAAAAACAATGACGACGACTACTTCTACCGTGTATTCAGTTTTGTTCTGCCAGGTACTGATCTACAGATTTACACAGATTATCCTGAGGACAACTTGTGGTCTGTGGCAATTTGTTATCTAATTAAGGATACCGATCGACCAGCACAAAGCATCAAGATCTAACATTATTCCATTGACAAAATTTTCATGAGTTTTCATTCTCAATGTAAATGCTTTTGGCTTTGAAATTTGTCTAGGCTTCCCAAAAAAGTTTTCCTGAAATGTTAGATTTTTTTAATAGGAAAGTCATCAGATACTTACTTCTTTACTTATTGCCAGAAGTTTTACATCTGTTTCACAAAAAATTGAAGTAGGCCGATTGGCATTAGTCAAAAGGCAAATTTCCTGAAAAATAAAAATAAATGCATCTCTTCTGGAATTATTTCAGCGCTGACATTATTCTTATAAAGAAACTCAGGGAAACTGGAATTATAAGTACTCATCATCTTATGCAATTTATTTATTTTTTTCTTTTTGAGTCAGAGTCTCACTCTGTCGCCCAAGCTGGAGTGCAGTGGCACGCTCACGGCCACCACAGCCTCGACCTGCTGAGCTCAGGCGATCCTTTCCCCCTCAGCCTTCCAAGTATCTAGAACCACAGGCACACACCACCACTCCCGGTTAATTTTTTGGATTTATTGTAGAGATGAGGTTTTGCCAAGTTGTCAAGCTGGTCTCAAGCCCCAGGGCACAGGCCATCCTCTCGCCTCTGCCTCCCAAAGTGCTGGGATTACAGGTGTGAGCCACCACGCCCAGCCATCTTAAGCAAATAATTTTTAAAAAATAAATCTTGAACTTATAGAATGAATAAATAAGGACTGGTCCAGACCTTACTTTCACATAACCCAGCAGCCCCAGCAGCACTAGTTTGTGCAAAGTCTTGTACCAAAAAGGAACTCCAGGTTGAATGATTCTTTACTCTGGAATATTTCATGTATTAAAACAGAAGCATGATCTGCAAACATACACAATGCTGTGTCCTACCCCCACTCAACTCTCTATTACTGAGAACAAGGGGTGCTTTCTGAAAATAACAAGCTTGAAGTGGCAGAGCTGACATAGACCCATGATATTCAGTAAGAGGGGATGGTGTTAGTGTGACCACATACAAATTAGAATACTTTAAACATTTTTTATCTTTATTTTTCTAGAGACAGGGTCTTGTTCTGTCACCCAGGCTGGAGTGCAGCAGTACAACCATAATTCACTGCAGTATCAAACTCCTGGACTCTAGCAATTCTCCCATCCCATCCTCCTGAGTAGCTAGGACTAACAGGTATGTGCCACCACACTCGGCTAATTTTTGAATTTTGTACACATAAGATCTTACTCTGTCACCCAGGCTGGGTGCGAACTCCTGGCCTCAAGCGATCTTCTCGCCTTGGCCTTCCAAAGCATTAGGATTACAGGCGTGAGTCACTGTACTGGCCTATAACACTTTGTTATGATTATGACATTGAAAAGCTGTGGCAATAAAGACTCAAGGTAGGGATTTCCTAGAGAAAGGAATGTGGCATAACTTCAGAATTAAAGCTGAGAAACACCAGTACAGATTACTTTTCCTGTAGTTGAAAAGTGAATGGCTTAATTTGATCTCGCACAGTTGAGGGAACACAGTGGTGTGAATGGGCCAGTATCCTACTCTTATTTCTGCCACTGACTAGCTGTGTGAACAGGAGCAATCCACTCAGCGGCCCTGGTTTTCCATCTACCAAGGTGTCAAGTGAAAGGTTTTGTTTAGCTGACCACTGTAGCTCCATCGCTGATCCCGGGCAAGATCTTGCAGTCCACAAAGGATCATACGATCCTAGGAGTGCTTCAAAGTACCTTCAGCATTACAATGTCCAGCCAGTCACAGACTGGCCGCGTCTTTAAACAATGCCTTATCCCAAACATTCAGTTCAACTTACATATTTTTAAAAAATTGACCCACCCATAATAATATACAATGGATTTAACAATGGGAATGCTGTGAAAATATAAGAATTGTTTTTCTGAGAAATATTAGAAACGCATGTTTTTTCTCCTTTGCCCTTCTCATTGAATTTGTTATCAATAAAATATCTGGAATCCACCCACGGCCAGTGTCTTGGTCCAGGGACCACAGATGAGTCTTTCAACTGTTCTTCAATTCTCTTTTGTCTTTCCTGCTAATATAGCCCCGACATCACCACCAGTCATCTATCTAAATATGAAGATGATCCATCTCCCTGCTCTCACTTCAAAACCTCCAATAAGCGTTTCTGACGTCGTATTAAGTCTAGACTCTAACATTGTTTATAGTACCATATCTCACCTCAATTGACATTTCCAAAATTAATCCCAGCAAATGTTCCCACCTGTTTACTTAGAGACGTTTGGAGAAAACCTCCAAATCCAATCTGACCTTAATGAATTATAGAAATGAAATGCTTTATGACTATACACAGTTGCTTTCTTAGCCTAAATCTTGTCCCTTTTACATAAAATGTCTTTAAAGAATCAAATAGTGGTTGGGCGTGGTGGCTCAAGCCTGCAATCCCAGCAATTTGGGAGGCAGAGGTGAGAGGACTGCC
The DNA here is from genome assembly GCA_963574415.1 of Tarsius wallacei. NCBI lineage: Eukaryota > Metazoa > Chordata > Mammalia > Primates > Tarsiidae > Tarsius > Tarsius wallacei. Next base: position 14,676 of record CAUYQG010113789.1, read on the forward strand.
TGAGTCCAGGAGTTTGAGACCATCCTGGGCAACTTGGTGAGACTTTGTCTCTACAATACATGAAAAAATTAACCAGGCATGGTGGCACGTGCCTGTAGTCCCAGTTACTTGGAAGGCTGAGGCGGAAGGATTGTCTGAGCCCGGCAGGTTGAGGCTGCAGTGAGCTGTGATCGTGTCACTGCACTCCAGCCTAGATGACAGAGTGAGACTCCAACTCAAAAAAAAAAAGAGTTCCTTGAATCAATAATTGTTTTAGTATATGTACTTTATTTGTTAATATCACTCTACCTCCAAAGCTATATGATTTGTAACTCATTCATTTGTTGGTAATCATTGATATAACGATCATTTATGAAACTTATACTATGTCCCACATTACAAGCCACATAATAGGTTATACATTGGTTCTGTATTACTAAGGAAATGTTTTTTTTTCCTAAGCATTTCTATTATTGAAATATTTAGGCTGGGCATGGTGGCTCAGCCTATAATGCCAGCACTTTGGGAGGCCAAGGTGAGAGGATTGCCTGAGCCCGGGGGTTCTAGACCAATAAATAGCAACAACTACAAAAACTAGCCGGGCGTGATGGCGTGCATCTGTAGTTCCAGCTACTTGGAAGGCTGAAGTGGAAGGACTGCCTAAGCCTAGCAGGTTGAGGCAGCGGTGGCTGTAAGCGTGCACCACTGCACTCCAGCCTGGGCAATAGATTAAGACTCCGACTCAAAAAAAAAAAAATTAAAATAAAATAAAGAAGTATTTAATATTTGAGGACAATACTAAGGCACACTAATTATTTTAATACAGTAACATACAGATTTACATGATTTTTAAAATAAAAAATGACGAGAGGCTAAGAAATTGAGACAATATTTACCCCTATAAAGTCACCTTCTTCAAACTCATTTAAAATGTCAGAGTTGGAATTTTTGTTCATGAATGTATTACTTGACACGACCTTTAAATGTCCAGCAAGAATCAAGTAGCATTCAAGTGGTACATGTCCTTCTCTTAGAACCAGACTTTCAGCTTCATACCTGGAGAGAAAGAATATCAAAAAGTTTTCTTCTGCAAAATGGCTAGCTTGACATCACTGGTGACAAACACAACAAAAAACAAAACCCTGTCATTTTCATCTGTAAACAAATTTACTTTTTGTTAAGATGCAAGTACCATCCTCTTCTGTATAGACCCTGAAGGCAGGGCTCTCAGCCACCTTATCCATTGCTATAGATCAGGGATTCCCCAATCCCCACGCTGCTGATCTGTGGCCTGTTAGAACCCAGACTGCACAGCAGGAGGTGAGCAGTGGCCAGGTGAGTGAGCAAAGCTTCATAGGTATGTACAGCTGCTTCCCATCATTTGCATTACCACCTAAGCTCTGCCTCCTGGCAGATCAATGGCAGCATTAGATTCTCTTAGGAGCGTGAACCCTATTGTGAAATGCCCATGTGAGGGATCTAGGTTGCCTGCTCCTTATGAGAATCTAACTCCTGATGATCCGAGGTGGAGAGGCTAGTGCAGGTGAGTGGCTGCAAAACCAGATTAACATTAGCAGTGAGGTGTGACTGCACAGAGACCATCATAAATCAACTGCTTGCAGACTCATGTCAAAACTCTATCAGTGAGTGGTGAGTGGATATATTCATTTGTATAGTTGTATCTGGCAGCAGGTTTTAAGTCAGAATCTGACACGTATTTTAGTCTATGCGTGGCCTGCCCATTATTTTATTTACCACTTCTGGCCGCTCCTTTTTTAAATGGTGAGTTGTATAATTATTTCATCACATATTACAATGTGGTCATACTAGAAACAAAGTGCACAATAAATGTTATGCGCTTGAATCATCCCCAAACCACCTCCCCCGCTCATCTGTGGAAAAATTGTCTTCCATGAAACAACCCTGATGCTAAAAAGGTTGGAGACCACTGGTGTACATCATGCCTAGAATGGTGCTTGGCCCAGAACAGAAGGTCTCCACACAAACTCCTTAGGTGGGTCCTGCAATTTCACCAAATATAGGCTTTTGTTTTTTAATCGCAACCGTTGAATTATGATGTGAGGCGAGATTTTTGGCTTTCTGGGAGGCAAGTCTGGTGTTGATTTGCATACCTTTTATCAAGATTTTTAAAAAGTATTACACTCAGGGACAGTTTTGTAAATCTGTTGCTTCCCTATTTGTAGGTATTTAGCCTGAGAGCGGCAGTTTGCTTACTCTTGGCTTATAGAAACAAACTATCTCTGGGAGTAATGAATGGTACACTATACTGGGCATCAAAAGTTCACTATGGGCATTTGATAAAAAACACAGGACTAGGTGGAGCCCAGGAATGTGTATTCCCCCAAATTTCTCTAGATGATTTTGATGAAGACCATATTGTGAAAAACACTGTGTTTGAGGCTGAGTGACCATTACTGATTTAAAAAAATTTTTCTTATATGAGTTTTTTTTTTGGTGAAGACTGCAACAGAACATATTCTATTGAAATATTGGGAAGTCTGGATAATTTCATATTTTCAGTTAATAATTAAACTCTCTACAATCCTTTCTTCTCAGAAGTATAGTGATTATAATTTCTATATTCCAAACTAAGCAGAGAATGTCAGTGAGAGTTAAAATGGCAATGATTTATTTTTTTAAATGACAATTATTATAAACTAAAAATACTCCCATTCCTGTGCTGCCAGTGAGAAGGCCTGAATTCTTATACTTGGTCTGCTACAAATTAATTAAATGATCTTGAGAATAACAGTTAACCCCCACTTCCAATTCTTCTGCATTCTCATTTATAAAATGGGAATAAAACTGTACCTACGTACTTCGCAATAATTTGGGGAGAAATATAGAACATACAACAGTGAATTGAATTCTTCAAAAGAAAGTATTTTATAAATAAAATTTGAGGCTGGGCACGGTGGTTCATGCCTGTAATCCTCCCAGCACTTTGGGAGGCATAGGCAAGAGAATTGCCTGAGCCCAGAATTCAAGACCAGTCTGCACAATTTGGTGAGATCTCGTCTGTACAATAAATTAAAAGAAACATTAGCTGGGTGTGGGTGGTATGTGCCTGTAGTTCCAGCTACTTGGAAGGCTGAGGCAGAAGGATCTCCTGAGCCTAGCGGGTCAAGGCTGTGGTGGCCATGAGCATGCCACTGCACTCCAGCCTGGGCAACAGAGTGAGAATCCAACTAAAAAAAAAAAAACAGTGGGGAAGGGAGAATTATTTTGCCTTATTTCAACAAGTCTGATGGTACGAAGGACAGTTAGAAGCAAGAAAACTCCCACCAAAGTAACCATACAGGCTAACAAGTTAACCTACCATAGTTCCAGGGGAGCTGACAGAAGGCACTAGACTCCTGAGCCAGAGACAAAGGACTTTATTAACTGCAGCAGAAGCAGTAACAAGAGTATTAGCATGGTTGCATCCGTTCCCTAAATCCTCAAACTCACAGGGTAATGTGGAGGCCCAATGGAGGCCGCATTTGCAGCAGGGTGAGTCACAGAAGAGCCTGAATCTCGGGAATCTGTTGCTTTTATGACAAGCAGCAAGAAAGTCTGTTTTTTTGTCTGGAAGGAGCCCGGGTGCAGTGCAAAAACCACAATGCACAATCTCAGGATTAGCAGGTACGTGAACAATCCTGAGAAGTGGCCGGGATACAACAGAGCTCTGGGATTTAGGCACACATAGCAAGACATGGAAGAGCACAAGAGGCCGCAGCAGACGGTATCTCAACATACAGGGCATAACAATGCAAACGAGAAGACTTTTAAAATAAGGTTATGGCCGGGCTCGGTGGCTCAACCTGTAATCCCAGCACTTTGGGAGGCCGAGGCGAGAGGATTGTCTCGAGACCAGCCTTGGCAACTTGGGAACACCTCATCTCTACAATAGTAATAATAATAAAAAGTGACTTCCCATTGTTTATGTTAACAGATTCCAGTTCTTTTTTTTTTTTTATTTTTTTGAGTTGGAGTCTCACTCTGTCGCCCAGACTGGAGTGTGGTGGCAGGCTTCTGGCCACTGCAGCCTCGACCTGCTGGGCTCCGGCGATCCTTCCGCCTCAGCCTTCCAAGTAGCTGGAACTACAGGCGCACGCTACCATGCCCGGCTAATTTTTTTGATTTATTGTAGAGAGGAGGTCTCGCCAAGTTGCCCAGGCGGGTCTCGAACCCGTGGGCTCAGGCAATCCACTCACCTCAGCCTCCCAAGGTGCGGGATTACAGGCTGAGCCACCGAACCCGGCTAGATTCTAGTTTTTAAAAACCACATTCATGAACTACACAGACTTGGAAAAGTATTAAAAACTGCCAAAGTAACTGCCACATCCTAGACATAGCCTCAAGATAATGGTTGGTTTCTATGCACTAAAGAATAAGAGAACAGTCCGTTGGACCACTGTAGAGTCGTGAGAATGAGGCCAATAATAAGTATGTGATAGAAGAGGAAGGAGGAGTGGGCAGAGGGAAGAGCTGACACATGGATGACAAACGCGCCAATGGGAAAAAGTCTGATTTTCGAGTCTCATTTGGATTTAAAGCATCACAGAAACAGCAGAGGATTCCTTGTCCCATTTTCTCTCCTTGATATTGTGAAGTCTGGATAAGGGCCAGTCGTTCTCAGCCAGTTTTGAAGTGCATCATTTGGCAGCCAGATGCCCATTACACTAATTGGATCACCAGCCTCGTCTCTATCTCAGTGACACAAGGATTCCAGAGATGCCCATTTCTTCTGCAGCGCTAAACTGACATAAAATGAGCCATACAATATTCATGTGGGCCAGTACTCTTATATTATACTGCAACCCTAGAATAATTTTTCAATGGGCTACTTGAGTGATATGAAGGAATGTCAATATTAAATATGTCTCTCAGTTTTAAACATTTAATTTCATATTTCTGGGGTATCTGAAGTATTTGTGAATACAATCACCATCTTCCTTAATAATTTTTTCTTGTTAAGCCTACAGACACAATTGCTCCAACCTAACAAATACAGAAATCAGAATGTTTTTAAGAACAGGAAGAGAAAGATTTGATATCATCACATTCAGAATTCAAAATGGCTATATCGATTTACATACGGCTATATAGAGTCACGTGCCACATAACAAGGTTTTGGTCAGTGATGAGCCACATATACAATGGTGGTCCCATACGATTATAATGGAACTGAAAATTCCTGTTGCCTAGCATTTACCTTGCAATACTTTTTATTGTTATTTTAGAGTACACTCCTACTTATTAAAAAAAGTTGACTAGAAAACAGCTTCAGCCGGGTGCAGTGGCTCAACCCTATAATCCCAGCACTTTGGGAGGTGGAGGCGATAGGATTGCCTGAGCTCAGGGGTTCGAGACCAGCCTGGGCAACATGGCGAGATCTCGTCTCTACAATAAGCCAAAAATATTAGCCGGGTATGGTGGCACATGCCTGTGGTTCCAGCTACGTGGAAGGCTGAGGATCGCCTGTACCCAGCAGGTTGAGGTTGCGGTGGCTGTGAGCACGCCATTGCATTCCTGCCTGGGCGACACAGTGAGACTCTGACTGAAAAAAAAAAAAAAAAAGGAAAACAGCTTGAGGCAGGACCTAAGGAGACAACAGCTCCAAGCCTGTTACCGGCCTGGAAGACCTTCCAGTGGGACAAATCGCAGATGATCCTGGCCGTGGGCCTTGGGTAGGTCTGGGCTAATGTGTGTGTTTGTGTCTTCATTGCTAACAAAAATAGTTTAAAAAGTAAAAAGAAAAAAATGTAATAGAAAAAAGTTTATAGAATAAGAATACAAAGGAAGAAAATATTTTGTGCAGCTGTACAATGTGTTTGTGTTTTAAACTAAGGTGATTACAGAACAGTCAAAAGTTAAAAAATTTAAACATTTATAAAGTAAAAGAGTTACAGTGGGTTAAGGTTAATTTATTAAAGGAAGAGAAAACTTTTTTTTTTTTTTGAGTTGGAGTCTCACTCCGTCACCTAGACTGGAGTGCCGTGGTCGCTCCCGGCCACCGCAGCCTCGACCTGCTGGGCTCCGGCGATCCTTCCGCCTCAGCCTTCCAAGTAACTGGAACTACAGGCGCGCACTACCACGCCCGGTTAATTTTTTGATTTATTGTAGAGATGAGGTCTTGCCAAGTTGCCCAGGCGGGTCTCGAACCCGCCGGCTCAGGCAATCCACTCACATCAGCCTCCCAAGGTGCGGGATTACAGGCTGAGCCACCGAGCCCGACGAGAAAACTTTTTAATAAACTTAGGGTAGCCTAAGTGTCAGTGTTTAGAAAGTCTATAGTAGTGAACAGTAACGTCCTGGGCCTTCACATGACCTCACCACTCACTCACTGACTCACCCAGAGTAATTTCCAGTCCTGAAAGCTCCATGTAAGTGCCCTATAGAGGTGTATCATTTTAAAAATCTTTTATGCTGCATTTTTACTGGACCTTTTCTATGTTTAGATACACAAATTCTTACCATGGTGTTATAATTGCCCACAGTATTCAGTCCAGTCATATGTTGTACAGGTTTGTAGCTTAGAAGCAATAGGCAATACCGTATAGCCTAGGTGCATAGTGGGTTTTACCTTCTAGGTGTGTGCTAAGTACATCCCATAATGTTTGCACATTACAAAATTGCTTAACAGTGCATTTCTCAGAAGGAATCCCCGTCTTTAAGCAATGCATGGCTGTGTGTAAATTTTATGTTGAATTCTAAGAAGAGCCTAAGACCATTATCAATTCTTAATAAATACATTGATTCATTTTTGGCTTTTATTCTGCATTTAAAACAGCCAATTTGAATAAATATTAATGTTAATTTTTACTGAATGAACTGGTGCTTAATGAAAGTAACTCTCCACTAAACTTTCTAAATATACATGATTTTTTAAATGAGACTTGATGAATGCTACACTATTTAATTTTTCTAATAGAGAATCACATATGTAACAGACTTGGTTCTGGGTTGTAGACAACAGAACCCCCTCTGGTTGGTTTAAGAAGATTTTTTTTAAAAGATTTACTCTAGGTATTACGTAGCTTGTAGAATCTTTGGAAGAGTTTGTGAAATTGTTTTTAGTTGGCTGGGCACAGTGGTTCAAGCCTGTAATCCCAGTACTTTGGGAGATCGAGTAAGAGGATTGCCTGAGTCCATGGGTTTGAGACCAGCCTGGGCAACTTGGCGAGACCTCATCTCTACAAGAAATCAAAAAATTAGCCAGGTGTGGTAGCACGTGCCTGTAGTTTCAGCTACTTGGAAGGCTGAGGCAGAATTCTACATTGAGATGGGGATGGTTTCTACACTGTGAAGAACTAAAATTGTTAAAATGTGCTCAAAGGATTTGGGACAACCTCAAATTTCAAATGTCAACTGCATTTTATTTATCATAAGATCTAAGGTACTTTACCTAATACATTTTGAATGGTTTTTTTAAAATTAACATTCTAGGTAAATAAGTGGGTTGTTATAGCAGTCCAGTAATTTTTTTGTTTTGGTACTTGGCTTATAATAAGTTTTGGTTATCATCCTATTTTCATACTAGTTTCCTTCAGGTTGGTTTGAGAATTCAGCAGTCATAGTACAGAGTTCAAAGCACAAACCCTAAGCAAGTATATATTTATTTGGGTCAATATTCACTTTGTAACATGCGTCTTTTGTCTTTGAAGGTTTGTGAAACTCTATCCACCATCGGCCACTCTCTTTCTTAGGGGACTGCCAAGACCCAAATGGAATATTTTAGTGTCACTTACTCTTGATATACTGCAGCCTGGCAAAGTTGTAGTTGTACTTCACTTGGCAAACTGTGAAATGACCTATTCTTCCTTAGACATTGTTGAATCTTTAAAAAAAAAAAGGTAAAGATAATAAATAATAGCTTAGAGAAGGGCTAAGGGAAAACGATGATGTGCTCTGCTGTTATCTCAGATCCTTTCAATGTTCCTGATAACCAAAACAAGAATAATTTTTACACGTTCTCTAAAGTCTAGTCAATTTTCACATGGTAGATGTTGTGAAGTAAAAGCTTCTCTACACAGATTCATGAGAATGTGATGTGATCCTAATAGAGAAAACGTTTCCTACAAACGGAAGGCGACGTTGGCTACAATGAGGAGATGATCTTCCTCAGCATTCACGGTCTTCCATGACGTTGGAAGAAGTTAGTAATGAACCTTTCAGAACCTAGTTTGCCCAACAGAATAGTTAGAATAAATCAAGGACCAGCAAAATAAATTCGACGCATCCAGGAGTCCTTCATCGGAAGATACTAGAAGGGAGATGTTGAAACATGCTTTTCCCCCCTCTGCCAAAGTATTGGGCTTTGATATCTATTAATATTGCATCTGTCTGCTATTTTTGAGAAGGAACTATGGTGTGGCTACTAAATCTTGAATGTTTGCATTTTTTAAAGTCTAAAAAGAGAGTTAAACCCCACTTCACACCATATACAAAGATGAACTCAGGGAGCTGATGTCAACAAGATGGTGAACTAGAAGCTCCTAGCACTCTCCCCCACCACACACACACACACACACACACACACACCCCCCAAAACAACAAACAAGCAATTACATTTTGACCAACATACCTAAAAGAGAGCACCAGAGCACAGCACAGAATCAGCAGAAACCCTGTAGAGCACAGAAACTAAAAATGGTTGCACAGAGAATTGCCAATCCATCTCCAAGTCAAGATTAGCTGAGAACCAGGAAGGACTTCTCCTTATAGAGGAAAGGTAAGCAAGAGGACCTCACAGGCTCTAAGCACAGCTAAGGAGCTCTCCAGAGTCCACATGCTAAGCTCCCCCCCAAAGCAGGAGCTAAGGCTGTGCCTTGTACCCCCATAGACCATGCTGCATTCTGCTACTTCTCTGTACCCTCTTGGAACCAATGCCACTGCTAGAATGTGTCCTACTCTGGGGGACACTGCGTTCTTCTATACCTGAGGCTTAGCTGCCACTGCACCATGTCTACCTGGTAGCACGCCATTTCTTAGCAGAGATGCTCTTAGCTGCTATGCTTTGCAACTTAGCACCAAGTAGTTCCATGTCCCTCATCACAGTCGCTGGTGCACCCTTCTCCACTCAATTAGATCTGAACTTCAGTTGTGCCCTGCTCCTCAGGGCTCTGGGCCTCAAATCACCAGAGCAATTGCACCTCCAGCTCCATTGCCAAGCTGGCACCCCCCTCTAGGGACCTTAGGTCTCCAGCACACCAAGGCAGTCGCACCCCAGTCCCAGAGCAGACTCGGTGCCCAACCCTCCAGGACCCTCAGGTCTCCTGCTCACCAAAGCAATCACACTCCCCCTGCTACCATAACTGAGGCAATGCCCAGCCCCCTGGGCCCTCAGGCCTCCTGCACAAGGAAGCAGTCAACCCCACTTCACCATGCCACAGGTAAGGCAGCATCCAGTCCCTTGGGGGTTCCAAGCTTCCAGCACAGCAAACAGTCGCACTTCCTAGAACCATAGCTGACATACCCCCCCACATCCCCCATGCAAGGATCCAGAGGTTCCACTGACCCCTGTAGCCACGCTTTCCGGGGCAGATCAGATGTGATACCTTGCATTCTGGGAAATCTGAACCTTGGCTGAGCTTGGTCACCCCTTTCTAGGCTGAACAGCCTCAGCATTTTACCTACCTGAAACTGGACTAGCCCCCCAAACAGTCCAAGCTGTTCAGGTACCCACCATTCTAGGGAGTGGAGTCATCACTGCACTTCTTCCTACCCCCTGGGGCCCAAGTCACAGTGGCATCTTCCCATTCTTGGCTCCTTGCTGCTGCTGCCCCTGTCTTCACAGAGCCTGGACTGCTGCTGTGTTCCACCATCCCAAGGTCTAGTCATCATTACTTGGGACTTTATCTCTTAGAGCCTGGGCTGCCACCGTGCCCCATTGGTTCCAGGACCCAGAAATAAAGTTTTTCTCAGACAAGCAAAAGCTGGAGGAATTCATTACCACTGGAACTGCCTTACAAGAAATGCTTGAGGGAATTCTTCAAGCCAGAATAAAGGGATGATAATTACTATCATAAATACGTGTAAAAGTAAAAAACTCTTCAGTAGAGATGAATACATAGTCAAATCCAGAATATGGCAATACTGTCATAGTGGTATGTAAATCATACATACCTCGAGTATGAAGGTTAAATGTTAAAAAATGATCAAAAGTTATTAAAGCTTCAATGGGGTTTAAAGGCCCTAAATCTCCATTGAATCCCATATTTCTCTGAGCCATGCCAGTGCTGTACCCTGCATCCCCCCAAAGCTACAGCAACATACCAGCCCCCTCCTAGGTTATAATGCAGAGCAACAGACCCTTGCTTAATGGGAGAAATGCATCCACATGTGCCTTGTAGAGTGACCCTATGCCTCAAGTCCCAGGTGCTACAATAGTTTCACAAGATCTGGAGCCTAGGAACCCAGTTCCATAGCTGCTCCAAGCACCTACACCTTGATTCACAGTGCCACTGTGGTTGCCTGTGGGCCATGTGACACCCAACACTGAGAAAGATCCCCTCAGCTAAGACTTCTCACTGTGAGGAAAACAAGAACAAGAGGATCCCTAAATCCCTTGTCCCAGTAACCTATTCAGCCACTGTCACTGCTATAAATTCCTGTGGCCTAGAACACTAAGGCATCCACAGTTATCACTAATGTTGATCGCAACTGAAGAAACTACACAAAGACTAAATCACTGCGCTCACATGGAACCAAAGACATAGCACCCAACCAACCAGCACTGTAAGACCCATCTTCAAGTGAAAGTCTTCCTCTACAAAAACCACTCTGTTAAGTTTGAAAGAGGTGACTACAAACACCAGATGCACATACATAAATGCAGGAACACAAGAAACATAAAAAAACAAAGGAAACATGACACCACAAAGGAATACAACAATCTTTCAGTAACTGGCTCCAAAGAAACGAAAAGTTATGAATTGTCTGAAAAGAGATTCAAAAAACGATCTTAAAGGAACTCAGTAAGATACGAGAAAATGCAAATACAGACAATTCAATGAAATTAGAAAAAAAATCATGATTCGATTGAATAATTCAACAGAGAGATGAACATCACAACAAAACCAAACACAAATCTTAGAGCTGAATAATTCAATTAATGAAATTTTAAAAAATACGATTGAGAGTTTCAACAGCAGATTAGCTCAAACAGAAGAATTTGTGAACTTGAAGATAGGCTTTTGAAATTAGTCAGAGGGGAAAGAATAAAAAAAGAGTGAAGACAGTCTATGGGATATATGGAACATCATCAAGTAAACAAACATTTGCATTATAGAATTCTCAGAAGGAGAGAAAGAATAGTACAAAATGCTTATTTAGTGAAATAATTGCTGAAAACCTTGAAAGTCTTGGGAGAGATATTGACTCCAGATTCCTGAAGCTCAAAGGCATTCAAATAGATTCAACCCAGAGAGGTCCTCTCCATGGCACATCATAATCAAACTGTCGAAAGTCAAAGACAAAGAGAGACCTTTTTTTTTTTTTGAGTTGGAGTCTCACTCTGTTGCCCAGACTGGAGTGCAGTGGCACACTCCCAGCCACCGCAGCCTCGACCAGCTAGGCGCCAACAATCCTTCCACCTCAGCCTTCCAAATAGCCGGAACTACAGGTGCATGCTAACACACCTGGCCAATTTTTTATTTATTGTAGAGACAAGGTCTCACCAAGTTGCCCGGGTGGGTCTCGAACCTGCGACTCAGGCAATCCACTCGCCTCGGCCTCCCAAAGTGCTGGGATTACATGCTGAGCCACTGACCCCAGCCAAAGAGAGAACTTTAAAAGCAGCAAAAGACAACTGTCAAGTCACCAATAAAGAAATTGTTATTGGACTATTAGTGGATTTTTCAGTGGAATCCTTACAGGCCAAGAGAGAATAGGACAATATATTCAAAGTACTGAAAGAAGAAAACTGTCAGTCAAGAATGCTATACCCAGCAAAGGTATCCTTCAGAAATGAAAGAAAAGTAAAGTTTTTCTCAGACAAACAAAAGCTGGAGGAATTCATTACCACTAGAACTGCCTTACAAGAAATGTTTAAGGGAGTTTTCTTCAAGCCAGAATGAAGGGATTATAATTACTATCATAAATACAAGTGAAAGTAAAAAAACTCATTGGTAGAGACAGATACACAGATACACAGATACATAGAATACTGCAATACTGTAATAGTGGTGTGTAAATCATACATATCTTGAGTATGAAGGTTAAATGTTAAAAAAAAGATCAAAAGTTATTAAAGCTACAATAGGTTTTAAGGAATACATAATACAAAAAGATATAAATTGTGACATCAAAAACACAAAATTGCATAGGGACGAGTAAAAGCCTAGTTTTTGTATGTGACAGAAGTTATTATCAGTTTAAAATAGTAGATTTACCATTATGAAATAGTACATTTCATAATACAGCTATGAAGTTGTGAAATATTTTATCTAAGCCTCATGGTAAGCCTAAAACAAAAAACTATAGCAGATATTCAGATGATGAGAAAGGAATCACACAGCCTGTGAAGATGAGGATGAAGACCTTTATGTGATCTACTTCCACTTAATGAGTAGTAAATACATTTTATTTTCTTTGTGACCTTCTTAATAACATTTTCTTTATTCTAGCTTACTTTACTGTAAGAATACAATATACTCATCGACAAGGATACCTGCATAATCAACGTTTGTATACCTAACCCTGAATTGTACCCCACATCATTATAATAAAAAAACAGTATATAATACATGTAACACAAAAAATATGTTAATCAACTATTTATATTACCAGTAAAGCTTCTGGTCAACAGTAGGCTATTAGTAGTTAAGTTTTTGGGGAGTCAAAAGTTACATGTGGATTTTTTATTTTGTGGGAGATCAGCACTCCTAACCCTGTTGTTCAAGGGTTAATTGTACTTATGTTCAGCTCTGTGCTTTTTCCTTACTGAAAACTGTATATAGCCTTTTGGTCAATGCCATAAGGACAACAGAGGAAATTCTCTGGCTTACAGTAATTTTATTTTTTGAACGGACAACTACTCCTATCTGATTACATACAAACTACCTATCCCCCGCCAGTCTCTTTTTGACAATATTCAGAACACAGATTTCCAACTTG